>PVIR01010167.1:0-50829 GCA_004026965.1 Petromus typicus
AAAAAAAAAAAAAAAAAAAAAAAAAAAAAAGAAGATGTGTCATCTACTGGTACAGTTTCAGTGTCAATGTGATCATGATGTATATATAATATGTTTCCATAAAATCATTTAATTAATAATAAATATAATAAAGAGGCTACAACAAGAAAAACAAATAGTGGTTCATCTATATTAAGAAGCACACTGGTAATAACTGCATCACTATACAATATGGTAAATCCTATTTATATACTGATTGTGCAACTCGGTGATGTTAAAATCAATATTGTACTGCCAGGAAAAAACCATAAAACTTAAGCAAGTCTAGTAGAATACGTATGAGTTAAAAGTTGCTCTCTGACTACGAGAATTATTTGACAAGTTGAGTTTCAAACTTCAGTTATGAAGACATGATCATTCTAATTACCAGAAGCATTTGCAGTTCAGCAATTAAATAAACAGATTTATGACAGGTATGAAAATATTATTGAGTCACTAGTATCAAAATAATGTTTTGCTTAAGTTATTGTAACTTTTTCTGAGGGGTTCTGTATATTTTAATACATTTCCAGTTTTCATCTGTGAAGACTAGAAGATAATATTTCTAAATAAAATAGAATTAAAATAAGTATTTAAGGTACATAAGAGAAATGTCCTTACTAATAATGCAATTTCAGTAAAATTACCAAACATTACTCCAAGAAAATTGATCACAAAGCTTATACATCCTATTAAATGATTTATATCCAATTTGAATCACTGGGCTAGATTTCACAAATGGGCTCTCTCACCATGAATTCTCTCACTAACATCTTTTATTTAAAATTTCCCTTTTTATCATCATTTTAACAAATAATAAACAATTTTCAACAGTATAAATCTGGTAAGATTCAGACCTCCTGGAAAATCAAAATTATTGTTTTTTCTTGAAATAACATGGAGAATCTCTGATATGATCCGAAATTGATTACAGGGGCTTGAGTTATATTTCAACAAGACAGACAGTAAGAGATGAACTGCATAAAATCTTGCCTGAGGCATGGAAATATGTCACAGAAGATTTTGATTTTACATTTTAAAAGATTTCTAGGGAATTCTTGCTTAGAGATAAGGAAAATTATTGGATTACTATTAAATTATGCAGTATTTTTTATCTCTTCTTAAAATTTCTCCTAAATCTTTGGGAGGTAGGGAAAATTCAGTTTAAATAGAACTGACTTGGTTACATAAAAAAAAGGAATGGTTTAAAACAGGTATGATGTTATGAACTATAAAAATACTTGAGCAAATAAACCATTTTGTCTTCTTAATTAAATTTTTAGAAAATATTAAACACAACTTACACTGATATAATTCTTTTAAGAATAACCCAATAGTTCAATAAATATTGTATAATTTGCTTTGCAAAATAAGGTTTTATTTCTTTTATAATAATAAAACACTCATAACTATTTCATAGTGACCAGTAGTAACTAGAAAAAAAGATAATTATTAAGGAAGAAATCTGATTTTTCTCTCTAGTGAAAAAAATGACAAAGTTAATAGCTAGGCAGAACAAATGTCCTTTTGAAGAAAATTCAGTAAGATTTATGAGTTAAATAGGACCTCATTGCATTTAAAATTGAGATATCTAGTGCATCAAAACTGCTTTTAGATTTGATTCTTTGATTTAAACCATTAGAAATAGTTTGGAAATTCTCTTCTTTATTCCATCAATAAAACAAAATAAATAACTTATAAAAACCAATATGGAAACATGAAGGAAAAAGCTGCGAAGATATTGATTATGTGTTTTAACTTGCGTGTTGCACTATGTAGATGCTTTTATTTAATAATTTTACTACTGAACTTCTCATGTAATTCAAGCAAATTCCCCGCATTTTTAAAACTATTTTTCTGCCACCGTGTGTGTCACTTAATTCAGTTCTATCCCAAATATAGAGCTCATAAAATTTACTTTACATATAGTACACTGAAAGTTGTTTATTCATACCTTTCATTCCTTGAATTGTTCTTTTTATTTAGCAGACAAACCTACACCTTTTACATTTTGTAGATACTAATAGGGCCCCATGTGATGCCTCAAGCGTTTACACGTTTTTCAGTGTTTAAATGATAACTGTTAAATGAGCATTATCTCTCCATGGTGCAGGTATTCAAAATCCTTTCTTTTTACATTAAAAAATATACGATACATAATTGTCATCTGTAAAATCAGTCATGTAACAATGGGACAGCAGAACATCTACCTCCTGTCTATAAACTAGAACCTTTTCTTCATCCTTTTCTCCCTTCTTCCCATCCCATGAAAACGATTGCTGAACTTATATCTTCTGTAGCACAATTTTTAGATTCTACATGAATAGGATCATGTGATTCTTGTCTTTCTGAGCCTTTGTGCCTTGTTTCATTTGATAAAATGATCTCCAGTTTCTGCCCATATACTCAGGAATAACTGAATTTCATTCATTTTTACAGTTGGATAGTAGTCCATGGTGTATGTACACTTCACTATTTTTCCATTCATACATGACTCTTTTCCATATTTTGAATACAGTAAATAGTACTCTAATGAACGGAGAAGGACCTATGTCTCTGTGCACTCTATTCTCATTTAATTTTCATTAAATGTACCTATGCAGCAATTAATTACAGTATATCAATATGCATGAATTTAAAACTCCTGTCAGATGAGTTCTGGGTGTGTCTACGGGTAACTGACTTCATAATCAGTATGAAGAAAGTAGATCCACCACTTTTGTTAAGTGCTTTCACTTCTCAGCACCAACCAAGACGCTTGTGGCTTGTGTAGAATAAGCTGCAAATATTGGTCAACAATTTTTCAGGTTTGCAATATAGACTCACATGCACAGCTCTCCAGTAACCTTCCAGGCTTTTAACCTTGGACTGCTGCAGGATCCTAGGTTCTTCTTTCTATGTGACTTCCATATTCTTGGACTGAGCCACTATTGGATCCCTGCTTTCCACTACACAGATGGCCACTGTAGATACTTCAACCTCTAATCCTATAGGACTAACCTGACTTTGAGCCTGTAAACATATCTAGTAAATTCAATTACATAATTGTACATGCATTTTCTATTCTTATATTTGCTTTAGAGAACCAAAAATAATTTCTGATCATGTGATATCTACTTTTAATTTGTGAAAAATCCCAAATTTTCATCAAAGTGTTCAAGGGTTACCTTTTTTCTACATCTTTCCCGTTGTTATTGTCTCCTGTTTTATTGATAATGACAATTGTGTCTAGTTATAGGATATCATCTTGTGATGTTATATTGTTTTGATTTATGTTTCTCTGATGCTTAGTAATTTTAGTATTTTTTCATGTATATGATACCCACTTCTATGTTTTCTTTGGAAAAATCCCTGTGCAGGTTTATTTTAAATGGTTTTTTTTTTAAATTCCGGTTCTTTCTATTTGATTTTCAGAGTTCCTTGTACATTCTGGCTATTATCATCATTGTCAGAAATATAATACATAACTGACAGAGACTGTCTCTGTACATTATTTTGTTTTATTTTGCTTTTTTGTTTTTATTTTTCCAAACAAACTCATTCTTGTTTGAGGTAATCCTGTTTGCCTATTGTTGCTTTTGTTTTCTGTGCTTTGGGTTCAAAATATTCCTTTATCATCCCAACATCTTATTATTTGCCCTAAATTTTCTTGTGTAGCTGCAGTTTCACATTTAACAGTTAATCACTATGTTGCTCTTGGTACCTGTCAGCAGCACATGACTACATTTCTTGTGCCAAGCTGGTACACGTGCACAACACATCATAATTCTCCTTTCATCCACTGAGCTTCCTCTTCCTCCTCCCCCTTCCATCTATGGATGCCCTTTTTATTGTACAAAAAAACTGGCTTGCTACTTCCTATCATCTATCTTTTATCTTGCTCTTTATTTATACTTTGAGTCTCTTACAGAAAAGAAACCACACAATATTTAAGTTGGATTGTCTGATCATTTCACTCAGTATTATTGTCTCAAAGAACATTTGTTTTTCTACAAGAGACTCAAGTTTATCCTTTTTATGCTAGAGTAGCACTCAGGTGTGTGTAAATAGCATATTTTGTAGCCATTCATTGGTTGATGAGCATATATTTTGAGTTGGCTTTTGTAAACAGTTAGAGATCAGAGTTTAGATTCATTCTTTGATGAGGAATGCTTTAACTTCTCAACACCATTTATTAAAAAAAAAGTTTTATCTAATTATTTTTTTACTCTTTTTAGTAAAGTAATTGGCTAATTATATCATTTTGTTTTCCACTTATACAGCATTTGGTAGAATTATTTCCAAAGAAACATAAATTATAAATATAACTTCTGCAAAGCTATCATCATTAAAGGAAGAGTTAGAGTAAAAAATTAATAAATGTCAGAATCTGTATGAGTGTTAACTATATTATCAGAAAAAAAAGGAAGGCATGTTACTTAAGTGCCATTGTATGATATTTCACCATTTTTGTATGTTAGAAAAAAAATCACAGTCCAAATTAATTAATAAATATCCGAATTTGTACAAGTGCCTAATGCATGAGCAGAAGAAAGAAAATATTATCTCCTATCCCACAGTAGAATACTTTATGTTAGAAAAAAGTTACCATAGCTCAGATTCATTCTCAAGATAATCTATAGAGCATAAAAGCTTACAGATTTTTAAATTAGGTGAAATTAATTAAAGTGATATTTTATTTATGTCAAGAAATAGTGAAATAAAAATAGTGAAAAAATATAATAATCTTGTTATATGGAATATTGAGTTTTAACTCCTTAAATGGATTTTTGTTCTCTATCATTCTATAGTTGGTGACCCACACCAAATTAGTTTGCTACAAATGCAGAAAATAATAAGAAGCAAAATAGCTGTTAAATTGAGAATAACAAAACCATGATTTAAAAATTAATTCTAAGTATGTTAAAATTTTAGTTTATGATTTTGTTTTATGCCTATTTACATTATGACTCTTAAAATAAAATAATGGGTTGATTCTCTACAATTTTTTAAACTAATTATTAGTCTGAATGAACCACTTGAATATATTTAGAACAGAACTGTATTTTATATAATATACATTATAAATAAATATATGCTGCATGAATAAGACTTGTGTTTTAATCTACTACAATTAAAGAACCATAGCTAATGAATAAGATAAATTTAGCTATCAGACTTTATATATCTTAAATTATTTTTTAAAATTTTTAATTCTTTCAATAGAAATGATTAATACTTTAAGTACAATTTTAAAAAACTGTGAAACTTAGAAACAAGGATCTTTGCCATATGCCCTTTGCAAAAGGAAAAAAGTATGGTTCAGAAATTTGTACAAAAGTCAGAGTAGGAAAATTGTTTGTATAACCAGAAAGTGAATTTTAAGGTCCCAGGTGTTTTTACAACACAGATTCAACCTGTTAAATTCCTAAGTATTTCAATTTACCAAAAAAGAAAAAAAAAAGAAAAAAGAAAAAATCAATTTATGCCTCTGATGCTATCTCTTCCTCTCAAACTCAGAGTAGAAAAATATCAACTATTGATGTGTCCTGAACATTTCTTATAAATCCTGGACATTTCCCAACGGCATTTGAGTCAATCACTGACCTGGCCTAACCTTCTTCCTCACTAAACTTGGAGATTTGAGTAAAGGCCGCTGGGCTCCATGCAGACATCAAAGAAGAAGTCACTGAAGAAAATTGGAATCCAGTTACTTGATCTTCATGAGATTGAGGTCTAATCCTTTCCTGTCCAGGAGTCAATGGACGGATGTCTAAATTTCAGTTTATTTTTAGAGTGATATATATCAAAGGTTGTGAAGTCTTGTGCAAATATCTTTCAGAAAAGTCACAGAACAAGTGAACCTGCATACCTAAAAGGAAGATATTATTATCATTCTATCACAAACTCAGTTTTGTAAAGATAGGACACAAAGACACTTTAATAGCGTCAAGTACTGAAAAATATTTTTTAATGTCAATAAATAAAAACCATATGTATAATGGTATTTCAACTAAATAATTGGGCAGCAAAAACTTATATCTATCTATTTATATATATGTATACATACATATGTGTGTATACACACATATATGTGTGTATATATATATACATATACAAGGATATATATATATATATGATATTGCAGAAAATTGAACCATATCCCATTTCTCTTTGAATAGTTTATTTTGCACAATATCTAACATACATTTGAGAACTCATTTATATTAGGTTTCTCATATTAGAGAAAAGATACAATATTTATACATCTGTGACCTATTTATTTCACTTATGATGATGTCCTGAAGGTACATCCATTTGAGTATGAATGACTTCAAACTTGTCATCCAATAACTTAGTTGTTATAATATAAAAATATATTGTATTAGAAGATACACTCCAGATTCTGAAATTCTTCATATAATAATATGATTATGGAAGAAGTAGTTATTAGAAATATAGAGATAAGTTCTTTCAAACGTATATGGTTTCAAAAATATTCACTAACTTCCTTTTTTAATGTGAAATAAATCAAATTAAAATGTAAATAATTCTACACAATAAGTACTCTTTTTTCCCTAATATTGAACAAATTGCACAAATATTTCATGGACATAAAGGATTGTCTAAACAAGAAACCAGAAAAGCAGAAAAATCACTTGAAGCAAGTGTAATTTATGTTGACTACCTTCACGTGTCATAAACTTGGGTTTATGTGTGAATATCAGGTGTTACGGACCATAATAAGTCTCATTAAAGGCAATATTGTCAACTCCTCCGTGAGCTGGATGCTGGTCATGTGGAAAATCTACTGAGCTCTTTAAAACTATGGACGTTCATTAATAGCTTTCTGACATAACTCTGGCTGAAATATAACGTAGCTGGTTTATTTAAGTGTAAACTGAATGACAATTTATCCAGTCTGGACATGACACTTTAAAGAGAAAAGATGCCAAGATTTTTATCATCCCTTGTTATAAACATCGTTCCACCGCTGGTGTCTGTTGTGCTATCACTTAGCTCATTAATGATCCTACACGCTTCCATCCGAGTCAATTAGATGAACAACTAACCACTGTTTAAACAAGGTCTCTCTCCCTTCACGAGCGCCTTTGCCTCATTAATGATGAAAGGAGGAAGGTCTGCTGTCCCGCACGGGCAGAAAATAGGCTGAGTGAGAAACAGCCAGAGATCAACAAGTAAATTATAGGTTTTAAGCATTATTATTAAATAATTCATTCTCTCCGGAAAGCAGAAGTCAAAACAATTAAATGGCTTATTTCCGTTGGATGTCAAACAATATTCACTAAATGATATTAAATTCTAAAGTTCAAAATGATCACTGCTTTGCTTTACTTTTATTGCTCCCAGAGAGATGGAGGGAGAAGAGGTGCTTCTTTCCTCTCCATCTTCCAGCTCTATTTATGTTTTTGCATTTTAATTCGATGCCGTATATTTCCGCCCCTAAGATACTATTAAACTCGGGTTAGCTTTGCATCTGGCTTGAGGCTCTCCCATGTAAGTGTTGTTTTTATTTTTAAATCTAAGTGTGAATTGGAGAGACACAGATGGGGGTTAATGGATTATGAGTACACATTGTGTGAAACTAAAAGCTTCTTTTAATAAGGTGCCTGTTAAACACTTGCCAGTTGCTGAATTTTTACGATAATGTAATCTAGCCGAATGTGAATTTTACCTTACAAGTATAATGCATTGGTTCTCAAGCAAATCCATTGCAATTACTCTGGGTACGGGCTAATAATCTATATTCCTATGTTTTAAGTTTAGTAGTTTTAATTTGGTAGGGCTGCAGACCAAACACACAACAGTCACTTAGAGGAGGGCTACATTTCACAAAACTTGAAATGAAACATGCAGTTGTTAATCTGTCCTCATCCATTTACTGAAGCAAAAATTAATGCTGCATTTAAAAAAAGATATTTGTTTTCATAACAGCTCTCCTTTTCTGTTTCTTACAAAACTGTGTTAAAGAAATTTAAGCCTCTTGCTTTCACTTTTTATTCATAAAGAAATAGATTTGGGTCTCTGAAAGTCCATATGTTCATGTTCTCTTTATTTTAGATGGATATAGAGACCCTTTCATTTGTATATATTAAAAATAAGAAGTGATTTGTAATAATTAGAAAGATCTCAGGTTGAGTGAGAATCCCAGGCTTTTCAAGAAAGAGTCATGTGATCTTCCATTTGGTAATGCTTCTGACTAGCAGCTCTTCTTTATTTAAAAACTTCTGCACATTAAGCCCTAACATTATATTTTTTGATAGTATGACCAACACACAGTATTATTGGTAATCATAGTATAGAAGCCCATGGAGGACATTCAATAAATATTACTGAAGCTTTCATCCTTGTCATTGTTATTATTTAATATATTTCATAACTTTAATAAGTAACATTTATTTTTATGATATTTAAAAATAACATATTTCTTAATATATTTGATATGATTACATTAAAGTATATATGATTGACAGAATACATATCCTACTTTTAGATCCAAACAAGAACAGATATGGCAAAGACAAATTAATGTAACAGTAAATGGAATTCTGTCACAGAAGGTCAATAAACTCATGACAAGAAATTTATCAGTGTGAGGATTGTTTTATAAGACTTTGAAAATGAAGTGGACAGTTTTCAAAGATGAAAGAAGGTAGTGGCAGCATAATAAGAATGTAAAAGGATATGATGTCACAGAGCAATGATGTGGGTAGAATGTCTTATTCTAGTGTTATGCAGAAGATCATGCAGAATGAGACTGTTGTGACTTGTAGCCAAAGAAAGTTTCCCTTTAAATGGTATTTGTAGCGATTTGAGGGAAAAAAAGAAGCCCTGGATGTAATAGAAATCACTGGTAGAAAAGAAGATTCATATTACCGATCTTTAAAAAGATAAAAACCAGAGAAGACCACCAAAGAAGCCATTAACTGGAAATGATATTTCTTATTAGTAAACATAAAGAAAACCGGAACTAGAATCTAGCTAGAAGAAATCCTTGTTGAAACTTGCTATTTTAATTTTCCTTCTGTATTTCAGGATGATACCAGTAGTCAAACAGATACACAGAAGACATTTATGATTTTCTCTTTCTTTTGAAAACCACTGTACATTCACTGATATTTATATAGTCAAAAAATTAGATAACATTTAAGATACATTATGCTTCTCATTTACATTTTCAGTGTCTAACAATAGAGAAAATATTTGGGCTCTTTTTATTTCACTTAAAAATATGGCTTCAATGTGCAATCATTTAACTCTGTCTCAAGTTTATCATTCTTTATGGCTGAGTAGTACTCGATTTTATATATATTAAAAAAAGAACACCTCTTGTTTATCTAGTCATCTGCTGATGGGCCTTTGGGTTGTTTCCATGATCTAGCTATTACAAACTGTGCTGTTATAAACATGGGCACACATATGTCACTGTGTTATGAAGCCTTTAAAACTTCTGGGCAGGTCAATAACTGAGTCAAATGGGCCTCAGGAAGAGAGGTGGATGAAAGGAAAGAAGCAAAGGAAAAAATATAAGAAAAGAAGGAAAAAACCAGAGACAAAGTCTTTAAATCAATAGGGAGGGACAACAGGGTTGATGGGAAATGCAGAAAAAAGAAATAAGCAAGGTATGTCATGCACAGGTACAAAATCCCAGTGATGAATATCCTCATACTGTACCAATAAATTGTACTAATAAAATGTGCCAATAAAATATACCAATAAATTTATAATAATAAAAAGGAATAGGCATTCTTTCATTTATCTTAGACAGTATAGCCTTTGATAATCTTATAAACCAAAGCTCTCCTTCAAAGCCCAAGCTGAGAGTCCTGTTTATATTAAAATAAGTATATAAAGTGAACTTTCACTGACACAGTGAATATATTCCACACAGAATGCATTAGGGTCTGAGAAAGCAGAGGGGAAATGGAGAAGAAGAAATAAGGCAGATGGAAGGAATCACTAAAATGTACTGAGGTCTCATTTTCCAGAGATTGTGCTAAGATTTTTGCATGGCTTATACCAAAGGAGAAATGGCATGAAACTGTGTGGTTATATTTATGTAAGTAGATGTATAGATTTTATTTCTTACCACATAAGTCATAATATAAAATCAGGAGGATTTACTATGTTACATCTTATATTGCACTACTCTAAAACTCAATATTTAAGACTTAGAAACATACGATAATTTCAATAAAATGCAAAGCTAACTTGTGGGTAACAGAGACTAGCAGGAAGGTAACTCTGATATCAGAATAATTTCATGAGAAAACAAAAAATTTGAAGAGGGTACTTAAAGTAATAGAAATGTGGCTAATTCTAAAGGGATGAATTTTACAAGAGAAATCTCTTTAAATACAGCACAGAAGACTATTGAAATTGCATTACAACAAAAGACATGTGACTTTAACTTTGAAATGCTAGTTTGAGTCCTTATATCTATGGTTGTGGTGATAGAAATCTGGAACAGTAATATCCTTTCGGGTTTTTGCATACACTAGTCTCTTTATATATTTAAGAATTAGAAGCAATCTTTGCCACGTCCTTTATAGCTGAGTATTGTTGAAGCTGTGTTGTGGGGTTTAACAGACCCGGAAGAACAAGAAAGCAGTAACACAGCTCCTCCAAAATTGTTCCCTGAAGCTGAGCCAAGCAGGATTTTCTGAAATCTAGGAGGGAACTGCATCCAAAGCCAGCTCAGGAGCACAGAATGTAGGACATTCTGCATCTCCTTGTCAATTTTCTTGCCACCCCAGACTTCATGAAGCCCAGGAAAATGAGTCTCTTAATATCCTGCCTTCTATTAATAAATATTTTAATGTTAATTAAATCATTTTTTTCAGACCTAGACTTAGAGGAACTACAGTACTGCATAAAATGAATGACTGTATATTGTACTTTTAATAACTTATATTTCACCAAACTTTCATGGATTTTTTCTTGATTCTTGAAAATGAGCTTTCTTTGTGTGTTACAGATACTGTGTCATACTACTTAACTATACAGTGTAATCATTCTTGCAAACAGACAAGTACAGCGAGTGAACTGCACTGCAATTAACTTTTGTCAAAATGATTCTTTCTTTGGGTTAGAACCCTTTGTTAGATGAAGGACATAATCATAATTAAAGCACACTTGGAAAAAAAGAGACTTTGAATCGTGTAAATGATATTTTATCAAAGAGTCAATAATTGGAGTGACAACTTGAAATAAAACTCCTTTCCTAATGTAAGTTATGCAATATAACGAGAAGTCAAACCCATTAATATCACGACCATGATAATAAAATATGATACAATTCAGCTTTATTTAGAATTGTAAACTAGCTACTGAGCATGGAAATATGTAATTTGTAGTTCAAATTCCAAAAAATGACTGAAATTCCCAGTTTTTAGAAAACATATCTCGTCCATTTTGCTTCTGACACACCATTTTCCATCATACCATCTTATGTGCTGTTGTGTGTACATTTGCAAGATTGTCTTCATGAATAACTCATCTTATTTCATTTCCTGATATCAGCACTTCAGCAACTGTACTATGCCACGAAGTGTTTACTAGTGACTCATAAATGGAAAACGCTCATGATGTAATTCACTAAAGTTTCGTTTATAAATTAAACTTGTACATATCAGTGAAGAAGATGGCTTTTGTTTCATTTTTTAAAAAACAAATTCAAACCCTCCACATACCTACACGTTTTCATGTACTGTTCTTGTCTCTTGTTGGACTTTCTCCTGTAATATTCTTATTTCCAGGTACCAAATATGTAGTATATTGAAGTGCACTTCCAGAAGTTGTATGTAATGCGTCTTCTTACGTTTCTCTCTGAAGATAACAGGACACATTCTTCCATCATTCCCGATTAATCTATAGGCCAAGAACAAGTCTTCAGCATTAGACATCTGAGACAAATGAGATATTTAATTAACTAAGTCATTAATCCATTCATTCATTAAATAATAATGATTGAATTCATATCTGCACACTGAACTACATTCCTGGCCATTTATTCACTTATTTTATCTTTAGTCATTTCACTGTATTTATAAATTTATATATATATATACATATATATATGTATGTATGTATGTTTAAGGTACATGTTATTTTCTCTCATTTTGAGCAATATACATATATAAATATAGATTTATATAATTTTCAGTATTTCAATCTTTTATATATTTCCCCTTCCTATACTCTCCTCTTTTTTCTTCCCCTCCTTCCCTTTCCTTACTCTACAAAGTCTGCTTTTATTTAATAGTTTAACTTATTTATAAGTGATTTCTTATGTGAAACCTCCTATGCAATGCTTAACTTCTAAGATAAGATTTCCCTATGCCTTCCTATGTTGTCATGGATTCTCTTGCATTCCAGAATCACAGGAATGTACCTCTACATCTTCAGCTTGTAATATGTCTCATGTTGTGGCATGCTTATATCTGTAGATGTTATCTGCTTGCTATTATAGAAATAATGAAAAGTTTAAAATGCTTATGTGGTATAAGACAAGCTAAAAGGGAAAAATAAACTTATGCAAACTTTTCATTCCTTCTGGTATGGTATTTCAATACAAAAAACCACCACTAGATGATAGTTAAAATAGGCATAATTTATTTCAGTATTACGGCATCTCTCTCTAGACAATTCCATTATTATACCATTTGTTTGTTTTAGACCAGTTAGACTTAGTTGTGAATAATGGGGAGTAATAAATAGCTTCTAAAATGAAATAAAGTTTTAAAAAATGTTAAGTTCACTATAAACTAGTGATGCTTTTTAGAATTATGAAAGAGGGATGGAAAGATACAATCTCTTTTATTAATTTAAAAATACATTTCCTTCCTGTTCTGGAATAATACATAAATATATGCAAATCCTTTAATATCAGTAATATTTATGAAAAACACATTTGGAAACTCAAATTAAATCTAACGAATTCTATTAAAGGTGGCAAGTTACTGAATGCTTTATTTCCTAGTTCAAAACCTACACCCATTTAACCCTGTCTGTCCAGAGGCCAAGCTTTCTAGAGTTGAAAAGCATTTTGCTGAGAAGTAAAGGATATGGCTTGTGAGAGAAATTTTTGCTAAGTGTTACTAATGGGTAAGGATTAAAGGGTGGTTACTAGCAGGGAAGTGTTCTTTGAATAAACCTATTCAGGACACTCCACCCTGTGATCCACTCCCAACTGGGATCCACCCCCCAAGGCTACATTAAACCCTCAATTCATCAATAAATTGATTCACTGGTGCATATGGTGCTTCTATGATCAGTCACTTTGGAAAGACCTAGGGGGACGGTGATGACAAGCTATGACAAATGCTGAGATCTTTCAATATAAACTAGTATCTTTATATCTAAGAGAACAAATTGAAACCTTGTTAGTTACTTGAAAAAATAAAGATGTAAATGAGTTCTAGAATGTAATATATTGTGAAATAGAAAATACTCAAAGCGAAATAGGGTGAAGGGGGAAAATGATGAGATTATAAGAAAAAAGAAAGGAAACAGTTTCTGTATATAGGGGGTGGGGATGGTAGGGTGGGTAGGGCTATGGGAAAAAATGAGAATTCTCATTGTTGAGTGCAATCATGACGTGTACATGTAATGTACCAATAAAGATTTCAATTAAAAAAATAGAGTCTAGAACAGAAACATTGAATCTGTGTAGAATTATTTCTTTTTGAATGAATGTTATTTAATGAAATAATTTCTTCAGTGACCTAATATCATTCAAAGTTATTATTCCCCCCAAAAATACCATTTTCACAGAGGGCTCAGTCTAGCATAGCTGTCACACATCACTCTCCTTTAAGCAAAAAAATAATACACAGTTGATCATAGTTTCCCAAACATCAAACACTTAGTTAATTAGTTCCATCACTGTCTCACACACTTATTGTGACTCTTTTTGCTCTTTCACCAGTGGGAGGTGGTGAGATCTTTTTAAATTTTTTGTAGTCTTCTATTATTTTTATTTATTTATTTATTTTTTTAGGTTTTTTGAGACAGGGTTTCACTTTGTGGTTCAGGCTAGCCCTGAGCTCAGCCTCCAACTCACATCACAGCAATCCTCCTGCCTCTGCTTCCCGAGTGCTGGGATTACAGGCATGAGCCACCACGCCCGGCACTGTGGCATGTGGTACTGATTGCTGTTGGGCGTGAGTCTTCATGCCCAGTACGGTATGTGGTTACTGGGGAATCGAACCCGGACCCTTGCGCTTGCAAGACAGGCGCCGGAACCACTGAGCTAACTCCCCGGCCCCTTTAGTCTTCTATTATTTTAATTTTACAGTTATATCTCATATATTTTTTAAGTATACATGGGAGGTGATACTCATAAAAGAAAGATGGATATAATCAGTGTGCAATATGGGCATGTATGGAATGATCCCAGTGAAACTCATTAACCTGTATAATCAAAAATTAATTAATTAAAGTAAGTTGTTAATTAAAAAAGTTCACTTACACTTCATATACATAAAATTTATGTGTACCTATGTAAGAGTTGATTTAGGATATAGGTATCTAATAGTTCTATTACTTACACACACACACATACACACACACACATATATATATACAGAAAGTTTATTTTTTTAATGTTATACCTCTTGAAACAACATTCAGAATCAAAATGTTTTCTCCTGTGAAAATCAATTATACCTAAGCCTGATCTCAAATAACAGAGGAAAGAAGGAAGATATCCTGACACCTGGTAGCTATTAATATGAAGGAGACTCAAAAACTTTATAGCTAACCATAGATCTTTGTCCAGATTCACTAATGGAAGTGAACGTTTTCTTCTACTCGAACAATGGATCCAAAGAAGTTGAGGATTTCAAAGATTAGTGTAGAAAAGCAAAGAGGGACAATAGGTTACAAATTAATATCCAGTGAGCTATAATACATCAGTGGATAAATCTACTGACAGATATGGAGTCCCAATATCCAATACCTTCCAGGTGTGGCCTTGCAACTAATCACTTGAATGCGTTAGATACAAACCCTGAGGGAGAAAATGTTAAAAAAAAATAGGTGGAATGAGTATTCACAAGCAGACTATTTTTAATCACTCTTCTCACAGCAGAATCTATTTGTATTTTTACTCTAAGAGCATTAATGATTGCTCATATTATTTAATAAATGAAAGCCAAATACATGTGCTATGTTTGACATCATATTGATATGAACATTAAAGCACTCATCTTCAATACCTTTCTAGACGGTGAGTGTTTGATTAATAAAATTCTTTGGACTTCTTTGGTTTAGCTTCATGCCGACAGGACACTAAGATTATCAGTATGACTCTTCACCGTGTGAACATAAGAACATTCTCTAAATTTATTGAGTTTTCAGTTTTCATCACCAAAAGAGTGACATTTGTCTTCTAATGCCATTGTGATGTTTTGACATAGAACAGACAATATAACCTGAGTCAGAATAGGACCATGAGAACTATGAGATAAAAGTTATCTACTTTTGCTCTACTTTTCCACTGGGGATTTAAAATAGTGGAATTTCCCATACATATCCACCTTGATTAACTATATGAGTTATCTTGTTGCTGTCTTGATAAACAGTTTCCAGCTTTTGTCGTTGGTAGGTGAAGTCATGTGATCTAGATCTTGCCATTGAGAAAATAAGTAAGATGGATTGGTCATCTCTCAAGTGAGGAAAATTAAATGGAGTTAGAGCCTAGATCCTACTTTAGAAAAATATAATTTTCTAGGGCCGGACTAGGGAATCTAGGGACTTAAATGATGTTTGGAGCATAGTTTGTCCATTTGACCAGAACAAATGAAAAATCTTTAATTGGCCCATTTGTATGAAGATATTTTTAGCTTATAAAAATATATCATAAATATATTTAAAATTAGTTTCTTGGAAATTTAAATACAAATTTGAAAGAACATTTTCCATTTTTAAACTTTCATTTGGTTAATAATAATGCAAGAATTAAAAATAATGGGCAAAGTTGTTGAATACCATAAGCACAAAATTATGCTGTTTTTATGCATTATCTCATTTAAACTTGATAATTGTTCTATGCACGAATACTATTTGTAGCCTCATATATGAGCAAATGAAGCCACAAAGAGTTTAAATAATTTTCCACTGAACTTTCCACAGCTATACAAATAAAGAAGCATAAGCCAGATGCATCAGGTACAAAATCTTAGTTTTTTTTATAATTAAATTCTGTTTTTAAACAGAGATAGTGGGAATTTGCCCAAGTTTTCTATTAACTGTATCCATTGTAATATAAATTACACTAATATTTGAGTTCCAAAGTGTATTATACACATAAGATGTTCAAAAGGAAAAAGAGACTGGGAGGGAGACAGGAGAAAGCAAAGAATTTAAAGAAAAGAATTTGATGGAAAAAAAAAAAAGAAAAGGGAACCAAGCTTATGTGTTTGGAGGAGATTTAAGGAAGGGCAGGGGAACTGGAAACATAAGTATCAAGACACATCATGTACAGGTGAGCAATGTGATCATAATGTATACCTAAAATGTACCCACAAACTCCATTTATTAAAAACAATTTTTAAAGAAGTAGATTACACTAATTAAATAGAAACATTTTGTTCATTGTACATAATCTGAAGAGCTAGAAGAACCCCAGCTGGCTTTGATGTGTGTAAACATGAATATTGTTATGAAAAGATTTTCTGACATTTCTAAAGAAACTAGACCACATTAAATGGTAAACTGAGCAATTAAGCAGGCAGATAATGAAGGTGTATTGAGCATTGTTCATCAGGATTGTCATGTCTTTTTCAAAATCATGAGTTATTGTGCACTATACATATTTCAAAGTAATATAAATGTCTGGCAAAGCTTCAGAAGCACAAATTATTAACCAAAAAGGAAAATTAACCTGAACTTCTGTGGAATTTACATGATTCTGATTTCATTATTACTTATTTAATTATTAATAAATTGATTTCATTGTTAATTTTAGGAATATATTCTGATCACATTCCTCATTGGCAATTTGTACCTGTAAATAATATATCTTGATTCTTATTTTTCCCATTGCCCTGCCTTCCCTTCAGCCCCTGCTTAACTATTGATTGGTTTTATGTGAATATGTTATCATATTGTGATTATACTTCCTTCTCAGTTCTGCACCAGAAATAAAGAAAGCCAACTTTGTGAGTTGATTGTAATTTCTTCTCTTAAAATGAAATAATATGCAACTAAAATATTTAGCATTGATGATTTCCAGAGATGAACTTAGTTAATAATTTCACTTTTTTCTTTATTGATGTTTATTTTACTTATTCATGTACTTATTTAACTGTATACTGCTTACATGTTATACCACTGTGAAATTCTGTATTTGTGTATACATATATGTACATATATGCTTTATTCAGATCATTAAAGTCTCTTACTTCAAGCATTAGTAGATACACATCAACTTATGTGTGAATTTCATTTTATGTTGAACAGCATCATACTGTTTTCCACATTGTACAGTCTTATTATATTTTAATTCAGAAGCCTATTTAGCATTTCATTTATAGTGATATCATAGATAGAAGAAAAGCTTAAACTTACTAAAACTTAAACTTACTAAAACTTAAACTTGAGCTCACACAAAGGCTAAAATTCATTTTTAGTGTAATGTCAGTTTGAAGAACTGGCTTTATACTTGTAGGTGTGTAGAATATTCATGCTCCCACTTTATAGCTCAGTGCATATAAATATAGAATGATCTAAGAATGTTTAAATATATCGCGACTAATTAGTACAAATTATGCAAAATGTAATTTAACAATATAGATTTATTATTTCATAATATGTTGTAATTGTTTACTTTTGTCTCTGAATAATATGCAAAGTGATTCAGCAATTTTTTTATAATAGGTTTGGAATTTTTATTTTTATTACTACATGTTTACAGTAAATAATGATTACATGCATCATGGTGAATTGGTACATGTGCAAAACACATCGTAATTCTTTTTGTGTCCCTTTTTTCTCCCCACCTTCCATGTCTTGACTGCCTTCCAGTTTGCAAGAGATCTATCTTTTTGTTTTCTATTATCTATCTTTAATTTTAGCTATAATTTACTTCTACTTTGAGTTTTCTATTTAAGAGAAACCATGGATATTTAAGCTAGTGTGTTTGAACCCAAATGATGAGTAACATGGGAAGATATTTGTACTATTTTACAGAATGTTTAATATCTCTGTGTTTATTTTATATACTTATCTGCTAAATTATAAGTGGGTATTTCTATCAGAATGAAAAACACAAACTGGAGATTACATATTTCTCACACTTGCTTTTTAAACTGTCTGCCTTGCTGTTTTCTTTTTTTAATTAAAATCTTTATTGTTACATTACATGTACACATCATAATTGCACTCCACAATGGGGATTTGTACCAGTATAAAACGCAACTTAATTCTTATTTTTTTCCCATAGCCCAACCCACCCTACCACCCTCCTATAGACATACAATTTGTTTCCTTTCTTTTTTATTATAATCTCATTATTTTTCCCCCTTCACCCTATTACACTTTGAGTATTTTCTATTTCACATTGTATGTTATATATAACATACAATTCTAGAACTCATTTACATCTTTATTTTCTCATACCAGAGAAAAGGTGTGATATTTACCTATCTGTGACCTATTTCTTTCACTTATGAGGATATCCTCAAGCTATGACCATTTAAGTATAAATGATTCAAACTTATCATTTTTTATGGCAGAGTAATACTCCATTCTGTAGAAGAACCATAGCTTTTTTATCCAGTCTCCAGTTGATGGACACTTGGGTTGTTTCCAAGATGTAGCAATCACAAATTGAGCTGCTATAAATATGGGTGCACATATGTCACTGTGATATGAGTCTTTTAATTATTTTGTGTATATACCTAGCAGGGCGATGGCTAGGTCAAATGGGACCTCCAATCCTAGCTTTTTGAGGAATCTCCAAACTGATCTCCACAGGGGTTGTACAAGTCTACAGTCCCACCAACAGTGGAGAAGGGTTCCTTCTTCTCTGCAGCCTTGCCAACATTTCCTGTTGGCTAATTCTGAAATGGCAGCCATTCTATGTGGAGTGAGATGAAATCTCAATGTTGTTTTTATCTGCATCTCTTGAATAGCTAATGATGTTGAGCATTTCTTCATGTGCTTCTTAGCTGCTCTTACTTCTTCCTCTGAAAAATATCTGTTCATTTCAGGAGCTTGCAGTTTTCTTTTTTAAAATCAGTTCCCGTGATAAATTTTTGGAATTACAACCATAGAGCTTGAAGAAACCACAATTGATCACTGAGGCCTTTGGACTTTCCCTGATCTCCACATATGTCTTTGGCTACTGAAGACACAGAATTTTGTTTTCCAACTGAGACAGAGGCAAATTGCAAAAGACAAAAATAATCATCAAAGGGTATTAGAAACACTTTCTATGATATTCTAAGTGTACTTAGAGGTTTGAATCATGCATTTTGTTTTAAAAATGTAGAAGTTGGGCTGATGAAAATGGATGCCACTATGGGGCCTGGATATAGAATGTTTGGGTGATTTTGTGTTTTCTTTATTTATTAGCAATAGAATCATTTATTTTTTGTTATTCTCATCTGCTTTTCTCCACCCATACGAAATGAAGCTTCAATGATTTCAGCAAAGTAAATATTTCATCTCATACTGAAAGTATAGATAATACATTTTCATAGATTTAAAAATCATAATACACTTATGTAAAATATATTTTCATAAAATGAAATTTATTTCATTCTAATATCTTTTCAGGTTGAATCTGATAAATTGAAAATTAATTGAAAAAATCAATCTTTATTTAGAAGTCTGAAATAAAATTTCATTTAAATCTAGAACAATATATTTTTACAGTTTATTTGTGCAAACTCTTGTGAATTGACTCATGTTAAGTTTGATAATAATAGTGTATGTCATAGTATTATTTTACTACCTACGTTAGCAAACTTCAGTGTAAAGTATGGTCTCAAAAAGACTAAGTTTAGTATGACATTCAAATTTTTAAATGTGCGTTGAATGTTTTAAGGAATTATTTTTTCTCTTGTTTCCTGCCTAAGAATTTGGAAAATATCTTTGCATTAGAATTTAATAAATTTGTGATGAATGTTACTGAATATTTGAGATTCTGAGCTCTGTTCATTATATCATATCAAATGAGAGATGAATTCTGGAGGCTGTCTCATTTTCAAAGAGAGTTTACTAAGAAATTCATATTTATTTGCCTTTGTGCATAAACTGTGTTTGTGATGATATGGAAAAATAACTTGTCTTCTTTACAATGTCTTTTTATATAAGTTAGTCATTCTTAGCTCTCTGGGATAAGTACAGCACACAGATTATTGTTTTAAGGGGACATCCCAGAACAAAGCAAACAAAGAATTGTAAAGCACAGGACCTTTAAAAAACCAAAAGACTCTCTAAACCCAGCTATATAAGGCTATTTTCAGTTTCACATTAAACAATTAAAAATGTTGCAAAAAGGCTGAATTTTTCAAATCTTGTAAGTCAGAGTGGCGATTCCTTCAGATGGCTAATCTCAAAATCAAATCATGAAATTTATGCTGTTTAGATTATATCAAATATAACCTACATTCTAGGAATCATTCTATAAAAAGGCTAAAACTTCTGAGTGAGTTTATAATTTATGCTTTTCTTCTTTAAAATCAATTAGTAAAGGAGGTGGTATGTTCAAAGCTTACAATGCCAAGCACTCCAGGAGGAGTACTACAACTTTATTCCTAGCCTGGGTAAAATTTAGAAACTTCTAAGACTGTCTCAAAATATACGGGAGATGGATCTCAGGAGATAGCTGGGTGCAAAGATCCTATGTTAAATACTTATACCTCCACAACAAAAAGAGGGAGAGAAAGAAATACACAGAGACAGAGACACTCAGGCAGACAGAGACAGATCTGTGTGTGTGTGTGTGTGTGTGTGTGTGTGTGTGTGTATAGAGATGTATGTGTATATGTGTATATAGAGATGTGTGTGTATATATATATATATATATATATATATATATAGAGAGAGAGAGAGAGAGAGAGAGAGAGGGACTGAGACATACAGAGAGAGATTAAAAAAACATGAGAAATAATAGGACTGATCTTTCTTCGATCTGGGGTCTCAACTCTGAAAATCCCACTAGATTATTTTTTGTTGTGTTTGCTTAACTCTACAATTTCAGTTGCATTCAGTAATCAAATCCTTGAATATTTTATTCTTTCACACTAAGGAAGATTATACTTGATGAAAAACCTGCCTAGCTCACTAAAGTTTAAGAATTATCTGGGAGTTGGTCAGTAGTTAGAGATGGGTCAGGGAGAAGTTACTGACATCCTTATTCCTTGTCAAAAGCTTGTCTTGGGCTGGGGATTTAGCTCAGTGGTTCTGGTGCCTGCCTTGCAAGTGCAAGGGCGCATGTTTGATCCCTGGTAACCACATACAGCAATGCCAGGCATGGAGACTCACACCCAGCAGCAATCAGTACCACATACCACAGTGCCTGGCATGGTGGCTCAAGCCTGTAGTCCCAGCACTTGGAAAGCAGAGACAGGAGGATTGCTATGAGTTCAAGGTTGAGTTCAGGGCCAACCTGAAATAAAAGAGTGACCCTGTTTCAGAAAAAAAAGCCATATGTCTTACCGTTGTCCTTTTTCACGTATGAAAATATCCAGTCTTTATATAAACATGGTCATTCAGTATATGTGGTGTGGACCATGTAAGAGAACATTAAATGACTAGGAACAGTATCCATAAAAGAATTATTCCTACTGAGATAGGAAAATTAGAATATTTTCCTGTAATTTAAACAGGAATGTAAAAAGAAGCGCAAGAATAGCATTAATAATCATTGGTCATCAATACCAGAGACTTCAAAATTATTTAAATTGGGACATTCTTAAAATACCTATCCCTATAAAATTTAGTTGCTTGCAATTTCTAATAGGTAGGGTTGGTATATAACAAAGATGAATAGATGTATTTCTCAAGTTGATTCAGGTTTTGGAATAATATGCTGGACTTAGTACAATTTTTTTTTTCCTAAGAATGAAAAGAGTTTCTTTCCTGTCTCAAAAAAAAAAATTCAAAAAGGCCTGCATGTATCATAAGGTTTATATGTTTTTATTTCTATATATTTTGTGTCAGCTTGTGTCCTTGGTTCTGTGATAAATGGAAAACTTAATGTGTGTCCACAATCTTGACTTTCAACCTTCCTGATTTTTGGACTTGAGAATAAATCATGATCTATTCATCAAATTCAGCTGCTCCCAGAGAGGACCTTGTTCTGCTGGCCCAGTATTTCTTTACTCTTTCCTGAGTTTCACATTCCATTACCTTCAACCCTGAAGATCGAGTTCACTTTGTAAAATCAGTGAGTGTTATGGTAAGATCTTGAAATAATGAGCAAAGAAGATTTTTCTTGTTCATATTTTTATTTTGAACACTATTAGTCCTTAGGTTGATTTTTGAAAAAAAAATCCCATATCATACACTATCTAAAACATAGTATTTTTTTATAATTGTATGATAGCATGTTTGAAATGCACTCAAGTTATTTCTTTATTGTTTCTCATTTTTTGTTTGTTTGTTTGTTTGTTTTACATCAAATCTTTATTGGTATATTATAAATACACATCATCATCGCATTCAACATTGAGAGTTCGTACCAGACTATGACTTGATTCTCATTTTTCCCCTTATCCCATCTACCCTGCAACCCTCCACCTATATACATAAGTTTTGTTTCCTTTTAAAAATTATTTTATTTTTATTTTTTATTTATTATTATCACATTCGTTTTCTTTTTCTTTTTTTGGAATAGCTCAGTATAAGACTCTCCAGTAGTAAAATACTGGCTTCCCACAGGAAGCCAGCTGTTTTTCTAAAAACTAAATCTATAGCTAGAACTTATATGATTTTTCCAAAGGACTGTGAAACCTAAGAATTTCTTGCTATATAATGGATAAATAAGTCACAATTTTGACTGTAAAAATGTGAGAGATTTATACTGAGAATATGTGATATATTTTCAAAGGTGTATATCTATAACTTGTATATATATATATAAATACACTTATTACATATACCCTACTTTATTTTCTGCTATGTCTATTTTTATAACTAAAAACCTTTTGATTTTAAATTATAAAAATTCTAACTATAAATACATTATTTGAAACATATATATATATATATATATATATATATATTTCCAACACTTTTCTCTCCCATTTTCTCTCACTTTATCTTCATAAATATGTGTTAAACTAGGAATTATCATATATTATATACATATATATATTATGAGTTGAAACAATGGTATCAAGAAAGACAATAAAAGTATAATAGAGGGTGATGAGAACTCAATCAATAGCATCAAAAGCGTTTGAAAAATATAATATGTCATGCAAATGAAATGAAAATGTATAACTTGATAAAATATTCTGAGGTGAATCTTTGTAGTCAGTGAAATGGGATCAGAAATGGAGACACGACATACAGATATGTTAGAGACAGTTTCGCATAAAAGACTGTAATCGTGGTTGAAAGGCAAGAAAGGAGATCCACTTCAAGGAATTACATCCCAGAAAAAGAATTTGAGAGGTGCAAGAAATTCATTATCAGAGATCTCCTTTGGCCAGATATTTCTTTCAGGGTCAAGAGAAAAACCTGGAATATTACCCCATGGTAAATAAATCAAAAGTAATTATTCTGTCTTCCAAAGCTGGCGTGAATTGGTTGTTGAAGTTAACCCAAGAACTTTGGAAATTTATTGTGAGCATAACTGGTTTTTTCCTTCTCCCACTTGCCACAAGTCAAGATGCAGTAATAGATTGTACCCAATAAATCTAGTTGTTTAATTGTCTGGGTTATTTCATATGGTAGCCTTGTAGGAGAGTGTAAAGGTAGTGAGTATCAGTGAGCACACGTGGTTGAATAAAGCCATGCTCTTGGATAAATTAGATGAGTATTAAATGTGAGGCATTTGTCAGAAAAAGGAAGCAAGTTGAGACAATACTGCTGAGTAAAGTAAACCAGACACACAAGCTTAACACTAATCAGAGGACTAGTAAACATGAGAGAGGAAGAGAAGGATTGCATTCTAAAATGTTTCTGCTCATGGTTCCTGACTGCATTCCCAAATGGCATGAGAGCCTGCTTTGCAGGATTTCTGTTCATTTTGATATGGTAAAGTCTGCATTTTCGTTATGAACATGATCTACTTGGGTGAATATCTTGTGGCTTTGATAGGACTATGAGCTCTGCCATTTTTCCACACAGCATAATGTCCTCACTAAGGCCTAAGGTTGCTGATTTTAATGATTTTATTTCAGATATTTATAAAACCTTCTTTAGCTGTCAATTTCTGAAGCCAGTATTGTGAATTTTTTAGTAATACTTGCGGATCTGTAATTTTCCCTTCAATGTCATGCTTTTGTCTATGCAGTCAGGTGCTTTGTTAGTGAAATATATATTAAGAACTATTTATTCTTATTAGAGAACTACCTTTTATACTATATTATATTAACTTGGAAATACAAATTAAATAGATTCAAATTAATTTAGTTGCAGTATGTTTTGTTGAATTGACGCTAGACTAGTGAATTTATTTGCAAATTTTCTATCTAGTATATGTTATACTTTTACCTTATATTTTTTCTATTTTAAAAACATTTCTAGAGGCTGGGTATTTAGCTCAGTAGTTCCGGCACCTGTTGTGCAAGCACAAGGGCCTGGGTTTGATTCCCAGTAACTACATACAATACTGGGCATGACGACTCATGCCCATCAGCAATCAGGACCACATACCACAATGCAGGGTGCGGTGGCTCACGCCAGTAATCCCAGCACTCGGGAGGCAGAGGCAAGAGGATTGCTGTGATGTGAGTTTGAGTTTGAGGCTGAGCTCAGGACCAGCCTGAACTACAAAGGAAAACCATGTCTCAAAAAGAAAAAAAAATTATATACCTTTCTATTGATAAATAAAATGTACTAAAAGTAAAGTTGGCTTTTTAACTTTCATTAATTTCCATTCTATTCTAAATTTCATTTGGATATTTTAATTCTAAAAGTGATGTATACAGTTTCCTTCACATCTCTACGTTCCGAATTCTTTCTCCTACCCAGTTGCCTCTGGCAGAATAACAGAATAGAGTATAAAATACAAAAGGCATTGAAGTGAGTGAGAAGATATAGAAGGTGGGAGTTTATGCGATAGAGGGAACTCAAAAGGTAAAAACATGCATGCAGAAACTGAACAAAAGTTTTAAAAACATATAAGAAATTGAGCCAACAAACACAAAGTGATGAGGTAAGAAAAAAGGAGGAACAATTTACAGAAGCCTTAACTCATTTAAGCCTACATCTAGTTTCTGAATCACTGAGATGGCCCTGAATTGAAAAAGAAATAAGAAAAAATACACTTTTTTGCATTTCTTTTCCTTAGAGGAAAAGAGAACTAGAGAGAAAAACAAGACGACTCCTCCTGGAACCTTGCTGAAGTTAATCCTGAAACTCATTCAGTCTGAAGGTTCAGGTACTGTCTCCACATATGTACTCTTAATGTCCAGAGCCCTTTTTAATGGATTATTCAGAGCTTAGACCTGATACATATGTTGTGTAGTTATAGATGTTAAGGAAAAATATAAAAAAAGAAAAAAGAACTGTATTAATTCATAAATGCCTTACCTTTTCATGTGTATCCTGAAACTGGTATTTTAATCATGTCATCTTTATAAGAAGTTCATTGGTTCTGTCTTGTGGATAATGAATTACAAAGTTATGATTAAAAAGATATTTTGGACAATATTAAATTTCACTGGACAGGCAATACTAGAGACTTTCTAAAACTTACTGAATTTAATCATACTGTGAGCATAGTGATACTGATAAGCTAAGTTAAAAGTAGCAAAATTTTTTTTTCAGTTTGAATTTTCAACATCAAGTTGGTTAAATATGCATACAAATATCAGCACTGAAAATACTAATAAAAGATGTGAATGGGCCAAATTCAAGTTTAACTTTTAATTTCTCTTTCTGTTTTTCTTAATAGTACACTCAGTTCTCTCTGAAATCATCCATAATTTGTGTCAAGAAGAAAAATATAAAGATCTCTATCAAGTTGCCACAACTAGAATTATTGAACTATCAGAGTCTTTGTAGATTGTGAAAGCAAATTTCAGTGATAGCCCAGAGTCAGGAGAAGCACAGCAGAGGTCATTACTACTTTTGTAGTCCACATTATTCCCTCTGCGTTGAGTGAGGAAACGTCTCTGTAATTTCACTGTATTTTAAGTATTTCATGTTTCTCATTATATGCCTATCCTCATTGTTATCGCTGAAAAGTTATATACACTTGAAATTATCCCCTTTACATTTTTGGATTCCTGTCTTACTTCTACACCTTCACTGGAGTCCAAGGACACCCATCTCAGGTGGACTATAAATCCATAATCTCTGATCTGCTTAGGCCTGCAGTGGAATCGGGGACCAAATATACAAACTGGAGAGCACCTGTTGTGTGAATGGAAGCAAACAAATCTAGTGCAAGGAAAAACACAGGGCAGGAAGAATATTGTCCAATGGAGGTAGTAGGGTATTGTCAGAAGGTATGTGTTACTCAGTTAAATCCAGTAAAGTTTTTTGAAAGCCAAATGTGTTAATGAACTTTTATAAACACAGCACTCTGAGAGGCTAAGAGAGAAGGATTTCAATGTGAACTCAGCCTGGATAACTTAGTGCCTGCTATGATTTGTGTCTATCGGTCAGCACAGTCTCATGTGGTCATGGGTGGGGATTTTTAACAGGTGGCTGATCCTCTGACATTGATTTAAAGTGAAATGCTAGGGTTAGGACACTAGGATTAAGGGTGGAGCACTGCCCTCCCTAAATCTCCTGGATAAAAAGATATAAAAGCTGTAAAGAGCTATACTCATCTCTTGCTTCATTTTGCTCTCTTCTGCCTGCCACGAGCTGTTTCACCTCTATAATGTCTCTGCTATGCTGCCCTGCCCCAACAACTATGAACTGAAACCTGTACAGCCAAATAAATCAGGTCCCCTTTAACTTTGGGCATCGGATATTTAGTCTCAGCAATGAGAGAAAAGTAACTAGGACTGTTACTTAGAGAGACTTTGTCTCAAAACAAAAAGTAAAAAATAAAAATGTGCTGAGAATGTTGCTAGGCACTAAGACATTGATTTGAACTTCTGGTGCCGTGAATGAGTGAATGAGATAGAACAGAACCAACACCAAATCAGGCATCACCGGGAACTAGGGGAGCTTCAGAGGGCCCTACTGCAAACCGTGGTGAGCAGTGTTTCTACGTGGAAACAGTAAGGGGGAGTACAGAGCCCGCTTCAGTCCTTATCGCTTGGCATTTGCTTATTCCGAGGTGCAGCAGTCTTATTGGCTGTTGTCTGTGTTAGGCTCAAGCTTACCTCTTGTGATTGGCTGAGATTCAGCAGCTAGTCAAAGAAGGATGAGTGGCTGAGGTTGCAGGTTGTTTACACACAAGTTAATGCTATTTATATACAAGTCTGCTATACAGGGACTCAAAATACAGGGTCCAGATGCATTATCAGGCACAACCATATCTATATCTATATCTGTATCTATATCTGTATCTGTCTCCAGGTAGATAGATAGATAGATGATAGACAGAGAGATGGAATGAATATATTTATGAGAATGAAAGGCAAGTCCATGTCAAAAATTGAATTTAAGAAGAAAGTAAAGGCAAATGAAACAGATATCAACTGGCACTTGGACAGAATCCAAAATAGAGAGGTGAATTGGAACCAGTATATGAAAGGCTAACAGCATAGTTTGTGGAACATAGGGAAAAATGAAACCAGTGCGGATCTTTTTTTTTTTTTTTAAAGCAGGGGAAAAAGTGATGTAGAAGGCCCTGCAAATGAAATTTTCTTCACTGATCAACAGAGAAAAAAATTGTATATTTTTCAGTTTTCTTGGCAGTATTTTTCTAACATGCACATCTATCTGTCTGTCTATCTATCTGTCAGTTTTTTTGTCTATCTATCATTTTCTGTAGCTGTTTATGTTTTTTCTAAGTGCTAGTATTAGTAATTAAAGTATATATGGAAAAACTACAAATACTGATTAAAAATACAGTAAGTTTTGACAAGGTGTGATTAAAAAGTAGGGGAATGCTTCTGCAGGTTTCCACTCACCAGAAAGGGGGCACCTGGGAACATTATGCTGCGTCCTCATCTACCTTATTCACCCAATCAGGACTGTGCCACCCCTGGCTCCTCCCTCATGTCAAAAAGCCCATTAAACATAAATATTTGTATCAACTTAGGAAATCAGAGCAGTCACATGGGCACAACTAAAAATTCTTATTCAAGAAGACTTCTGGAATTGCGTTGGAAAGTGGTAAGAATAATAGCATAAGTATCCTGGAAGCCAGGGGGGTATTATGGGAGAGATTCACAGCAATGTGTCTTTCACATTATTATTATTTTTTTAATTTTAAAGACAATACTACATTTATTATTTTTAATCTTATTTTTACGTATTTGCAATTCATAATGACTAAATAAGGTGTGAGAAGTTGGATCTCTCACACAAACCATCTTTTGAAAATCATTAAAATGGTGAGAACAGGACATTAAGTTGTGTACTTTGTGCTTGAGAATGTGGAGCTTTTTGTGAATACAGAAGCCAGGTGGCCATAAAGCCAGTCTTGGGTGTGATGTGAATATGTTTATGTGCATATGCACATGTACATTCATCTTGTTGAGCCAGGGCTGGGAGACCAGATGCCAGAATTGATGTGCTTTAGAGGATGATATATTTCCTTTTTCACTATCCTTAACTGACTCACTAATACTTCATTATTATACTATCCTATTTCTATTTCCTTTATTTTCTCTGGCAAAAGTTTTGCTTCCAGAGATTTTTATAAGTACAGTCATCTTTTGGAGTTTATTGTGAAGGGAGGGTTCCAGTAAATTTCTAAATTAAATAGTATTCATGTTAAAATTTCTTCTGTGTGACTTTATAACCCAAGAAGTGTATCAGAAATTCACATGAACATGGGCTTGTGTTAGGTATGCTTCTTCAATGTTTTTATTATCATATTGATAAAGTTTGTGTTCTAGAGCACATTAAAATAATGCTGATACACTAAGGAAATACGTAGAAATATTTAGTTGTGTTTTGATAATAACCCAAGCTCATTACAGTGGTAGTTTATCCTAAAACACAATCATTATATCCATGTTTAGTTATTTGAGCAAATATTTGTTACATGCACTTGGCTAAATAAGACAAGGTAGGAAAATAGGCAAATAAAATATAATCCTCATCACTCAAAAATTGATATTGCTTTAATTGTAAATGATCTTCCTATTTTCAGAGGAAGTTACGAAAATTAAACAACTTGTCAAAATGTTTAAAAAAAAGATGGTAAGGGAGTATAATGATATATGTGAATATAATGATAAGTAATTTTATCATGTTTTTATATCATATTTACCTTAAAATTTGACCCAAAGTTGATCTTTAAGAACTGCATAATCTGATGCAGCTGAGTATATTTCCATCCATATGACACTAATTTTCAGTCAGTGCTGTTTTCAGACGGAAGGAAGACATAGATATCAAGCGATTGGAGCATTATATGATTGGGGTACAAACCGGAGGGGCTCCTTGTGGTCCTGTATTATACACGAGTATTACTAGAGATTTCTCCTCTTTCCTCTCCTCTGAATTCAAACTCATCACCTGGAGCCAGTATAATCCCTCAGTACTTGATAGTTCCCTGCAGTTGCAATGTGAAATTACAGACCTAGTTAGTGGAAAACTAACCCAAGCTGTGCCTGCTTAACTGATTTCCATTTACCAAAACTAATTTTTAAATAAATTGATTTTTTGGAAAAAATTTTAAAATTTCTAATACAAATATCATCTTCAAGACCTTGAATGGAGAAAATGCATGATGTATAAATTATTCTGTTAATTTCTCTGTTTATCCAAAATAATGGCTTCAATCCTTCATATTTTATTTTTCATATAGTTTTAAGCTTTCAATTTAGAAAATGTTTGAGATCCTAGGCAATGATAACGCCTTTTGTTGTGGTTATGTATACTACTTGTATTTAGGTTCACAAAATGAAAAATGCTTAAAACTTAATTATTTTTCCTGAATGTGACAAGCTGTCAAATACAAAATGAGAGTAGTAAACATGGGCATCGGTGATCAGAGAGATATATAAACCCGAATTGCCTTTTCTGATAAAAGTTAACTATTTTCTGCATATTCCCTCAGCTACTTCGATGCATTTTCTTTAAAACAAAACAAAACAAAACAAACAAACAAACAAAAAACCCAGCTGCTGTCAAAATTCTGCTTTTCAAAAGAGAAAAGAGTTAACACACATTTAAAAGGAGAGGGTGTATTATAATGCAGTGAGATATTTTTAACAGGTAGACATCAAGGAAAGACAGCTTTGATCTCGGGTAGGCAGATATGAAGCCTTCAGAAAGTTAGGTCCTACTGCCTCCTGATAATTGGACAGGAAAATCACAGTCACACTCAGACAACTTTACTACCTTGCTGTTCTTTTTTCTGGAAAGATTTTACATACACACAACTTTCGTGACTTTCCCACAGGCAAGGTAAACCTTTCATTGTGTCGCATGCGATTTCAGATATCTCAAAGATGTAGACTAAATTGCCTTTTTTCTGTTTATCACTGTAATGGCTTTTCGCTGCTACAGTATCCTTCAAGTTATCTTTTAATTTCTTAGTGCCCAAAGGTGTGAGCCCTTTGTGTCTGTGTCCAAAATGAACATCTCAGACAGAGCAGGCTGTGGCTCAGTCTGACCGGCTCAAGTGGATTTAGTTTGGCCATTGAGATATTTACCAAAGTAGAGGTCAGAAGTTTATAATTTTGTAGTTCCATCCTAATTAAAACTGTAAAAGAAAAACTATTCTTCACATCATATGAATAAAATATAAAAAGTTTTGAAAGAATACCTTATAATAATAGGCTTTAGAGTAATGTACAATGATATAAAGGCACAATTTAACATAGAATGAATTCATGTCAAATGTTAAACTTTAGTATTCTATAATCCTATAAAGAAAAGCAATGAGAACAGCCAATTAGGTTTTACTTTTTACTGCACAACATACTTCACTTTCCCTTTTACAAAAAAAAAAAAAACAAACCAAAAACTCATATCATCCTTTTTAAGAAAATCTTTCAGTGGATTTACAGAATTACAAGTTTCCTCTACAATTTTCTTAAAAAAAAAATATATATATATATATATATCTGATTTGGGATCACAAATATGTTAATCTTATTATATGTAGCTATAAGTTATAGTCCTTATAAATGATGATAACAAAGTATGTATATTTATGGTTTCCATTTTTCTCCTCTGGAAAAAAGATTCTATATCAGAACTCAATCTGTTTTCCACTGACAACTTGGTGATAAATATGTGGGTTCTCAGTGTTCATTGAAAAGACAATAACGCTCAAAATAACTAAGATATAGCTAAATACCATGATAATACCCTTTCAAGAAGTTAAATTTCTAAGAAATGCATATGAAGTTAAAACATTTTAAAAGATTTCTCTGATGCATTTATACTCCTTTATTGGAAATGATATAAATATGAAACATAATAAAAATTGATGACAATGTGTCATGGACAGGTACAAATCCTCAATGTTGAATATGATCATAACATATGTATAAAATGTACCAACGAAATCAATTATATTTAAAAAATGATAAATTAAAATGATATGAATAGTAAAAGCAAGTCTGGAGGTGGGAAAGGGCATGCTTTGCATATTCTGACCTCAACATCACTCTATCCTCAAAAAGATCTTTAAATATTGATATATAAAATGTGTGTTGCCTAGAGAAATTATTGGGAATTACAAGAGCATATTCCAGAGGAACTAGCTGTCACAATTGTTTAGTATATTTTCAAGTTATCACTTGTGAGGAATAGGAAAAATAATACATTCATTCAGATAATACATTCAGATACATTCAGAATACATTCAGATAATACATTCACATTCATTTCCTAAGCATCACTCTTCTCTTTAGTTCTTCTGACTCAGTCTACACAGACATGAATTACACCTCCTAAATTTTCTCATTCCCTGTGCAATGGTACTTGAGTAGATGTCAGTCCAGTCTATATTCGGATCTCAAATTCAACTAAAGCAAATAATGGTGGTTAAAGATTAATACCACCCCATAAACATTTACATTACTGTGCAAATCCTTATTTTTTAACCAGTCATCAACTTTATTAGATTCTTCATGGAAATGCAGCTTTCATTCATTAAAATCTTATAGACTTCCATCATTTGGAAAGAACAGCAATGCAGACAAATGACACATTTTTAAATGAGTTTTTGCTGTTCTGACATCACATGTGCAATCTACTCATTGAATTTTCCGCCAAATACATTGAAACCCCCCCTCATAAATTTCTATTAGTAATATGTTGAAATTTACTTGCAATGCCTTGATTCAAGTTTTCTATCCTTGTGGATCCATTTATAATTTATTTTCTCCTGCAAAGTCCAGTTTTCTGATGTGAGTATGTAAAGTTCTTTGTCTCTTCCAGTAACTAAAACAAAGATGACTATATAAATTATAGACCTTGAGGCTTCAATAGGGGATAAATTGCACAAATTTGATTTAAAAAAAAGTAGTCAGGAGAGTCTTGAGAAAGGCTTCTGTTTGTCAAAGTGACACACGCACAAGTTTTTCCTTCTATGGTAGGCTTAGTGGTAAATATAAGTGAATCCTGTATAAGAGGCCAACCATTAACAAGGTAGTTAACTAAGTAGGAACCCAAATGTCACCAAATATCTTTGGCTCAAAAAAATTGTTGGCTAGTCATGTTAAATTTTTGCTGTTGTTCTCTGGTGATACGTACTGTGTGTAAGCAAAGGATCATTCTATGTATGAAAAGCAAAAGTAGTGCGTGCCCAAGTGGGTGGCTTTCTTCTCTACAAAGCTTCTCCAGTATTCAGCTTTTCTACATGCTTCTCCAGAATTCAGCTTTTTACTGTACCTTTTTCCCAAGAGGAATTTTGTTGGATCCTAAGAATATTTTTATTCCTATTTTAAACACATAGGATTGTAAATTTGGAGATTTTTATCTTCAAAGATGTTAGACTAAAAAGTTTAATTTTTAGGATTTTATCATTCAGGATTGTGGAAAATGAGACTGTGTCATTGAGGATCGTGTTCTGTTCTGCTTCATAACCTACGGCCTTTGCAGTCCCTACCTCTGAAAAGTAACACACTTAGGATTCGGCTGCACTGAATCCATTTGAGGGGCATAAACACTGACAACGTATAGTCCTACCCATCCACCAAAAGGATGACAGATAAATAAACTGCAACATGGGCATAAAAAAGTTACCACACTGTCGGGGAAAATAATGTGTATATGCTAATCTGCACTTTTTTCTAAGATATATGATTGAAGGAAATTCAAGAGGAAGTATAGCATATCTAATATCTTCTCAAAAGAGGAAAATTATACATTACATTTATATTCATAAATGCTTCAGAAGAATGAGACATTTCTAGTAAATCTAGCTGTAGCAAATAGGACTGAATCATTTAGGATAAAGAAAAAATGCATATAAATATTTTTACACCTTATGTCTTAAGTCATGTGTATGAATCAACATCAAAAATTAAATTAGCATTTTTATCCAAATAGAATGCCATGATAAACCTTTGGAAATTATTAAACACTGCAAATGCAGAAATTTCTTTTATGTTTTATCACCAATAGACACTAACTATAAAATTTTTTAGTTGGCTAGGTAATATAAATTTTAGATTACATTTATTTTACTATAAAACACTTTTATTGCAAGAAATGTGGGAAGGTACAATGCTAATAACTTTAGATGCAAAATATTCTGCAAGTTGTCAAAATAAAAACAATTCAAGCACATAAAAATGCAAGCTATGAAGAAGGAGAGGCAAATGTCTAATAAACATATGAAAAGATCTTTAATGTCAAATATACAAGATAATGAAAAAGGCAGCAATATCACCTTTTTCATTCTACAAAATTATGATTACAAAGACTAATATCACAGAATGTAAGTATTCAGAGAGGCAGGGTATTCTTAGGAGCTAATGATAGAAATGTAAACTTTTAGTACATCTTAGAAAATAATCTAAGTTGATGACAGCAATTGTCTTTGCTTTTGTTTGGGTAAATAACATACATATGCAACTACCTAATTAAAATTCAAATGATAATCAGCATGCATCAGGTAAATATACCTTGAATTGATATTGTTGTTATACTCCCAGGTCCCCACTCTGAAGGTAAGTAAAGCTAACATTTTCTATTAAATTCCACAGGTGTGAATGTGTACATCTGTGCTGATTTATAACACATATGTATCAATACACATAAATAGATATGAAATATAATGACATATATTCATGTGTGTAGTACTAACATATATTTGATATATATCAACTTTTATATAAATAAAGTTATACACCAGTGATAGCAGACCTGATGCATTTTTCTAGAATTACTCTGTATTTTATATACAATGCTCTTTCCTGGCTGTGGTATGTAGGTGTCTGTATATTCTTACTGCATGAAAATACCATAATTTACCTTTCATTGTCTCTTGTGGATGTTCTACTCTGTAAAACCTGATATGATTTTAATCAATGCTGCATTAAACACACAGGTATTTAGTCTCCAAAAGGAAATAGTGGAACATCAGCAGCTTTCCCCACCCATAATCTCCTTTTAGGTCATTCGGCCACAATCCTCACTGCAGTGGATCTTCCATGCCCAGAACCAGGATAACTCAATGCAGCTGGGATCCTCACTGTAAATGACCATTAATAAAAATACCACACAACCTGGACAGACTGAGGCATTTGGGCACATGAAGGAAACATAGAGAAAGAAAAGGCCAGGCTGATACGCAGAGTTGTATTTATTCAGACACTGTTTTTAAGTGAACAGGTAGTTCCACTTCCAGATATTAGTCAGCAAATATATGTTTAGCAAAAGGATAGTACAAGGGTGATCGTAATTCTTCTGGGCATAGTTGGGGCAAATGAGACCTCAAATCCTAATTCTTTGAGGAATCTCCACACTGATTTCCATTGTGGTTGCTATATAATTTTTTTAAATGCTCATAACAGCAGCACTACTTTAAACAAAAAATTTGATAAAACCTATTTTTTCCAAAAGGAGAATAGTTTGATATTTTATTATATAGAAAGCAAAATAATTATAGAGGGAATAAATGACAACTGCTAAAGAAATATGTATATTGTTGTACATTTCATAGATGGATCTCATAAATGTATTCTTGATAGTGAGGCATGTAGAATTTATAATGAATCCAACCATCACAGTTTAGGGTAATTCTTCTACTTTAAAGAGAAAACTTCAATCAGTGAAAATCAATATTTTTATTCAAAAGACACAAACATTACCACTTTAAGAGCTTTTATACATTATCTAAAGGAATAAAACATCCATTTCTGAGCTATCCATTAGGATTTGTGATTAATTAGCATGGAGAATAATGAGGTGACTGAGACCAGAGTACTCTTGCCTTAATTGATTGCCTAAGTTCCTGGATTAATAAAATCCAATTATTTTCTTATGTAATTGGCACAAAGTTTATTTGTGTCTCCTTTTTAATAAGTGTGCTAATGACATAAGAAAGTAAACAGAACAAACTAATTGCAAATGAGTACAAAGTTCAATTCAATGTTCAAGCCCTTCCAAATATCCCGATGTACGGATTATTTCCAGATCTTTGTTTATCTGGAAAACAGTTATCTACCCCTGTTGGCCTGATTTGCATGTGGATGTGGGAACAAGCAAGTGTGATAGTTTTTGAAATAGAAGTGAAAGATCATGGCACTGTGGAATTAGAGAAAGACCACTTGAAGGAAGATTCTGAGAGTTTCAGAAAGTAATTTAGAGAAAAATCTAACATAGAGTCATTTTAATGAGACTGGTTTTAAAGTTCTCTCATGAGACTCCTGCAATCCAGTGCCAAAATCATATCAGATTTTAGTATCAAATCCTGGCCAGCTTAGATACTGTTGTATTCTAACAATCACTATGCTCAAATGGAATATTTCTAGATGAATCTGGTAATGATTTTATTCACTATGATAGACAAGGTGTTAACTACCCAAACCTTAGGTTATCTGGATGTAATATGAGCAACAGAATTATTTACATCAACAAGCTGTTGAGGCTACTAAGTATTGTTTTATATTGCAGTAGATTGAAATAGTGCTTGGCATTTCAATTATGTACTATTTAAGAGAATTATGAGTCTACAGGACCAACCTAATACAAGTGTCTAAACAAAAATGAACAAAGCTAAAGAAGGGTGAGGATACATTAGAAAGTACTGTAGATTATCCATCTCGACAATCTGTAAGGTTTAAAATTCAGGAAGTTGGTCCGGGGATATAGCTCAGTGGTTCCGGAGACTGTCTTGCAAGCGCAAGGACCTGGGTTCGATCCCCGGTAACCACAAAACAATACTGGGCATGGAGACTCACCCCAGCAGCAACCAGTACCACATACCACAGTGCCGGGCGTGGTGGCTCACGCCTGTCATCCCAGCACTCAGGAGGCAGAGGCTGGAGGATTGCTGTAATGTGAGTTGGAGGCTGAGCTCGGCCAGCCTGAACTACAAAGCGAGACCCTGTCTCAAAAAACCTTAAAAAAAAAATTCAGGAAGTTTCTATAACTTATGTAAATGCCCTTAGTGCTGAGAAACAAAACTTTCTTCATCACCTGATCACGCTAACGTCAATAAGCATTATACCACAGTTCCGCGTCCTTTCCATTTAAACTTAATTCTGAACCGCATGAACCATGTAAGTTACCTCACCCTCTCTTCCTTCATGAATAAATTCATTCCCCATTTAACCCAGTTCTGTACGACACAGCACAATACATTGCAGAAATGTGAAGTTCCAGAAATAGCTTGTGACTATCGAGCTTGAATGCTTTCTGATCACTCAAAACACACAGTTAAAAAAATAATAACAATCCTAAATAGAGATGGGCTGATAGTATGCTGGGACATATTGCTGCTGCTGACTTTAATAAAATATGATTGACATGCTGAGATTTATCAGGTAGAAGACCGCATTTTTATAACAATCAAAAATGACACGGAGTGAAATTTTCTAATAGTGAGAGAAAGGAGCAGCGGCTCTGTGTCTAGAGACAGACGATTAACATCTCAGCCTGGGAACAGGTCACGTATATTTGCAGGGACTTTGCATCTTTCCCCATGAGGGTGATTTCTAGGGCCAGTCCTGGGCATCTGGGCACTCCGGTTACTTCCTGGGACTCTGTTTCCTCCCTGCCACTCATCAGCCATACTGTTTTCTGGGAATGCATTTGGTTCTTAAAAGAAGTTTATAACTCACCTGGGTGATATTCAGAAAGATGGAAGAGGTTTAAAACTTCTAAACTGAAGAAAAAAATTATCGGAGTTTTTGAATTGAGATTTTCTGTTTTGCTGTTTGTACATTCAAACTAGGTGAGTTTACTTTAAATCCAGACGAGGAGTTTGTACAGAAACAAGTAAATAAAACCACAATTTATAAAAATGACTCACACTTACCTTTCTCAGTTTTCAATAATTCAAATAGTCTAGTATCCCATCCTATTCCATTGATTCTGGAAATCTAGAGAGAAAAAATAAAAGCTTTGCAGTAACTTTTTAGCTTATTCTTTGGGAGATTTGAATTTCTAGCCATTTTTCATTGAGAAATATTGTTGTATTTACTGTCCTTAAACACAAAGAAACAGTCCTTCATTATAGAAAGTATTTCCACAAATAGAAATGATTTCTGCTCCATTATATTAAAATTTGGAAGGCACTATGATTGGTAGAACAAGTGTAATTCTTCACAGTCCAGATTCTATAATAAAAGTGAGTTTCAAATATGATGAACTAGTTGAATGATGTACTTGTTGAATAAACTTAGGTAGGTGGTATTCTGACTTTTTTTTCTTTCCTTCTTCAAATGATACTGATAATGGGCAAAATGTCTGAGTAAACAATTCCTCAAAGAGAATAGAAATTGATCAGGAAATAAACACAGGAAGATATGCTTAATATCAGTAGCTATCAATAAATATATATAAACCATGAAGTGATAATACTTAGCATTCACTATGGTTCTAACTAAAAATAGAAATGACAACTTTGGGAAAAGAGATAGAATAATTAGATCTTTTAAATACTTTTGTGCAATTATGCAGTGATCTTAAAAAACAGTGTTGATCATCATTCTTCACAAGATTAATGTAGAATTATCACATGACTGTGATTGCTTAATATTTTCCTGTTTATTATAAATTAAAGTTTAAAAATATTAAAGTTTAATGAAATCCAAAGCATTGATAACTGCTTATGAGTGGTAACTGTGAAGATCTCATTGTTCATATTTTAATTTCTGTCTTGTTTAGGAGACAGCAAGTTTTAAAAAGAGAGAAATAAAATTTAACTTATATTGTATATAAGTTAAACACTTTTCTTGTCATTTATCCTGTGCCACACGAGTGAAATTTAGCATGTACAAATCAATAGGACACAGATGTGTAAATACTGTATCTTTTCTCTAGTATAAAAAACTGATGGTAAATGAATGCCAATATGTATGATAGCCAATGTTAAATAGGAAGAAAACATGCAAAAGGAAAAGGGAAAAGGTGGATAGGGGAGAGTAAAGAAGGGAAACAAAAAATTGACAGTAAAGAAAAAAAGGAAACAGACCTTATTATATATGAAGTAGGACTTGTGGGAGAGCAAGGGAAAGAGAAAAACGAGATGTTTCATGTACAGGTACAAATTCTCAATGTTGAGTGTGATCATGATGTGTATATAAAATGTGCTAATAAGAAATTCAATTAAAAAAAACAAGAGCCTTATTTATTTATTTTATTTCCTCTCAAATATTACATTCAACTTAGTGAGTTATTAGTTTCATCTCACCATATAAACTGTATTTCAGATTTCTTTCCCCGGGTTCACTTCTGTACGTATGTTTTCTTCAGTGTCTCTTTTAGTAGAGACTGAATTGCTCTCTCTGAGCCTTTCTTGTCCTCACATAGTAACTACTTTTATAAGTAAATGTGCTTTAACCTACACTCTTTGGGTGGCTTCTTAGTAAACTGAAGATATAATTAAGAACTCTTTTGCCAAAATCTATAAAAGTCTTACATAAAAGTCTTACATGCTATAGGTTGTTGGTACTCATTTAACCTTATGTATTACATTTTCTCTCACCAGAAACCAGAGCATTAGGCTGATATTTACTTTGTTTCTAGGTATGCACAGCTTCTCACTTCTCCCTGTTATCCCTGTGTTCTTCTCCAACATTGAGAGTTGAGAATTATTTCATCTTAGGTAACTACCCCCTGCATACAGATAGTGCTACATTTCTGTAACATATCATCTTTTTTGTTTGTTTGTTTGTACATAAAAAACTTAACTAGAAATTGTATTTTCCAACCTTATTGTGGTTATGTCCGTTAAGAGTCTCAGGAACTTATCCGTACAATCCATTTCCTTTTAAATATTTTCTATTTCACAATATTTACTTTATATTCTAGAACTCATTTACATGATCATTTTCTCATACCAGAGAAAAGATAGGATATTTACACATCTGTGACCTATTTGTTTCACTTATGAGGATGTCCTGAAGGTGTAAGTAAAGAGGGGGAAAATAAAGTGATGGAATAAAAAAAGGAAAAGCCTATGTATATAGGAGGTGGGTAGTTGTGGGGTGGGTAGGGTAATGGGAAATAGTGAGAATTAAGTCGTGTCATATCATAATACTGGTACAAATTCTCAACGCTGAAATTGACTATGATGTGTATATATAATTTAGCAATAAAGATTTGAATTTTTTAAAAAGGAGCAAAAAAAAGTCTTATGAACTATATACTATTGGGAAAGTTAGAATAATGTCTAATGTATGACTGAAGGCATCAAATAATTCTTTAATAAAAGCTACAACTTAACCTTCTCTTTCAATGCAAAATATAACTATTACATGAAAAACTACGAACCAGAAAGACTAAGCTCTGTTTTATACATCCTCAACAATCTTATAAGGTCAATAATGTGCCTTAGATGCTACTGCTACCTTGTGATTTTTACTGCGTTTCTGCTAAGTAATGGAAACATTCATCATGTGGTTCAAAGGATCACACAATTTATAAGTTGTTAATAAACCTAAAACCTCTGAAAAGTGGCAAAGTGACTAATCATGTAGAAAACGCGGAAAAGAGATGTACCCACACATACAGTAGACTGTGTAAACTGTCACGATCCGTAGCTGGTGAAAGCATCCGGGTGACAGGCCTGGCTTTTCCGGATTCCTGGCGGACGAAGACAGACAGGGTTTCAGAGGCCTCTCTCAGGGAGCTCGCGGTCCAGAAGTTCCGGTTTCCAGTTCCCACTAGCTCCACTGAGGTCTTGCGACACGGGAGTTGCTCACTGTGGTCAAAGAAAAGAAATCATGTGTTCGCCAGTAAATGAAAATCTAAAAAGCGGAGAGAGACCTTGCAGAGCAAAATAATTCTTGGCAGTTCTGGTGAACTATTCTTTCTAACAAACAGCAAGCTATAACTGTAAATGTTGATCTTTACTAATGTTGTGTTTGTCAGGTGTTTCCACCGTGTTGGTAAAAACTGATGAACTTCAAATTCCCAAATAAAAGAACAAAGGGACTTGAAAAAAACAAAAAATAAATAAAAACTAAACTTTATAAGTAATGAACAGATATATTATTTGGCTTGAAATAATCCTCCATATCTTTGTTCATTATTTTTTGAACCTAAGAACTGCCTGAAGCAGATATTAAGTAGCATAATACACTGCAATAGATTTTAGTAAATTACAGTAAGATTTACTGTCCAGTTCAAAGTCTAGAGAAAGTAGAGAAAAAAGAAGTCAAAATCACCTCCAAAATTACAATTCTAAAATGCCAGATGTCTCTACACTGATATAATCTGTAAAAAAAATCAGTGCCAGTTTAAAATATGGGTGTTATTATGGAGTATATGCTTATCTTATGATTGTCTAGTGGAGGAAAATAACACAAAAGCTTTACAAAGACAGTTGAGACAAAACTCTGAATTGCTTTAAATCTATTTGGCAATTCAATGCCTTAAAGAATTCTTGCTGATGGTCACTATAGTGGTATTGTAGAATATCATTATGTTTTATATGATATAAGAATATCATTTTATTATATTTTATCATGTCCTTATTTTTCACAAGATTGCTGACATATTTAGAAATGAAGTGTCTAAATAAATGCTTCAGCAAAATATGTGTACTTGCACACACATATATTCATATATGTATAATTATATATAAACAATTCCTGATGGTGGATGGGCAGATGTTATTGTAGCATTCTTTTACTTTTCCATATTTTTTCAAAATTATTTTCATTAAAAAGCTGCAAGTTGTAGGTAGCAACAGCTTAAAAAGTGAAATTAGAAAAACACCAAACATATGTGTAGCACATACCAAGTCAATGTATTCATAATGAGTATTGTTACTACTTAAGAATCAATTCTGAAATCCTAAACAACAAAATTCACCCCTGAACTTTCGAGGATGCCTCTTTGCACTTTGTCTAATGATGATAAAGACAATCATTGACCTTTCTAAAGACCATGAAATCCCTAGCTTCTTCAGTCCTTAAATATTCTATTTCCATTTTCAATTTTAGTTCCAGTTAAATTATCAGAAGCTACATGTTTTTGCAGAGCAAGAACATAGAGTTTCTCAGGTTGGAATCTCTTGTTGACGTTCTTATCAACTTCATTTTGGGAACATGAATTCTTAGTTTTTCTATACAACAGCAGTTTCACTGTAAGATATTGTAGGAGCTAGAAAAATATTTCTTAATAATATTCCCTAAAAATACTCCCTAATATTCTCTAATGTGATTTTCCTTTTTGCGTGGTAGCTATTGCATACTCTCTGAAAGGGAGTCAGTTATGTAAGTATTTAATTACGTTTCCATGTACAGTAAATGTTAGAAATGATATTTCACATCAAAATGTTATGGTGATCAATAAACAAGGAAGATATAGAAACTTAAATGACAGTGTGTGATAGCATAAATAATTATTTATTCTCCAGTAAGTGCATTGAACACAAAGATTCAATACAATGTTCATTTAAATATTCAATAAAATTTGTGTATGGGATACAAATGGATATGTATATTATAAATATAATTAATCAAACAAATTATTTGTTAAGGATCAGAATAGAACACTGTGATTTTATATACATAGGGTAAAGAGAGAATATACCCAAAATTATATAATATAAAAATTAGTATTTGGAAGACTGAATAAAACCCATCCTAAAATATCCATAGTTACTACATTAATCCTGCCACAATTATGCACAAATTCCATGGGTAGTTTGCTTTTCTTTGCATTATTTCAAAGCTTGACTGGAATAAAATAACTAATTGACTTCAAGGACTTATGAAAGTTTTCCTATTAGTTCATCAATATTGCATTATTCAATTAATATCTACGAATATTTGTCCTGCATAGAATATCTGGAGAAGAAAAAAAAAAAGTGAACCTAATCTCCTTGCTATTAGAAAATTTTTCCGGAGAAGTATCTCTTGTTCTTAGTCACATTTCCATAATGGAAATTGGTTTCTGTCCCTCATCTGACTTAATGGAAGAGATGATCAAGTTCTTGACATATCTGATAGGGTATCAACACAATCTGCTGCAACACTTGTCACTTGATGATGAAACTGCCAGCACGGTACTAATGAGAAAGGGATGCTTTGATTAAATGACTTGTTGAATGTTAATTATAAAGTTAGGAAAACAGAGAGTTCGCTTTCTAACATCAAAGTTCCTAGTAGAATTCTCTTAATTCTTAGAGCTGAGAAGTCAAGCTGAGAAAAACTACCATTTGTTTGATGCATTATCAAATAAAGCCCTTCAGAAAGACTGAAAAATCACATCATTTGCTAATATCACTGGATACTCTCCACCCAGATTCCAAACTGTGATGCCCAGGAGGATCATTTTAATAATGTTGGTTCTGCATTTTTTGAGCAACAGTGAGAAGTTAGGATGTGATCAGAAAAAAGCAGGTGAAAAAAAAAATCCAGCAAAATTAGTGCATAGGAAATATAACCAATTTTGCTTGTGCCAAAATATATGCTAGCCATCTGCAATCATTTTTAATTTGCTCATGTAGACAGTAGATAAGATTCATCCTCTACTGGGCTAAGTTTGCAGACTCCTATCATCTCTATAAGAAAAGTTGTGGCTGCTAAAGATGAACTCGTAGGTTAAAAGAGGTTCACTTGTCTCTAATTTTCTTTTTTGAAATTGATTTTTATGATTTGATGAAATTAGTAATTATATTCCACATAATGTCAAAAGTAAAGTAAATTAATAAAGAATATATTGTGAAATAGAAAACACTCAAAGCGTAATGGAGTGAAGGGGGGGAAATAATGAGATTATAACAAAAAGGAAGGAAACAAAGTTTATGTATATGGGGTGGGGGTGGTAGGGTGGGCAGGGTTATGGGGAAAAATGAGAATTAAGTTGTGTCATATACTGGTACAAATTCTCATTGTTGAATGCAATCATGATGTATATATGTAATGTACCAATAAAGATTTCAATTTAAAAAAAAGATACAGGCAAATTGACAGCTTCCAAGGACTGTAGTTTACTTATTAGACATTTTGAATTTTGTATTTGGCTTCATCCACATTTACTTTGTGGTATCTGCACCTACTTTGTCTTTTAAAAGGTAATACAGTTTCCTTTGGTTTTTAGTAAAGAAATAAGGAATAAAAATGTGACCGCTTTTATCCCATAATCACTCAAGGAAGTAAACAAATCTTATCTCTGGGAGGACTGAGACAACTTTCTAGTTAATTTAATTTACAAATCACTTTTTCTTGACATTTCAACTCAGGAAAGACCTTTATTTTCATTGTGCTTGTAGAGATATAAAATAATCACATCCACATTTCATCCTTACTTTCTCACTAAAGCGTTAATCAGCGTGGGAAGCTTGGAAACTCTAGCTCTACAGAGAGATTTTGCACACGTGTCTACAAATGTTTTGCTTGGTCGTGACTAAAACCTGAAGAATTATGTAATACACTCTACCGGAGCTCTTCCTGTACACTACTGCAATAGTTTCCCATCCACATTCCACAGATACTAATTATTTTCATAGAAGGCATTTAATTAACTCCATCCTCCTGCAGAAACCTCATCTAGAGGAGCTGATGAAATTCACTTAATTGCAATTTGGGAGCGTGAATGCATCACACAGGTGCAACTGCCTGCATCTATTTTGTGACTCTGTTGATGAATAAACATAAATTTTAGGCATTCATGTTTAGTCTCATTTTATCTTGTTCTATACACAAATGATAATGTATGACTTTCCCGTCTAAGTCTTGGGTTACTGGTGTCATTTTATTATTAGAAAACTTGTGAAATTAAATCAAATTACTTAACCTGTAGGGATATTTCTAGGCGCTTTAGTAACAGCTGATAAAGGTTATTTATCATTAGGGTTGGCAAATGTTGCCATTTTCCTAGCAGCATAAGTTTTTTTTTTTTTTTTTTTTTGAGACAAGTTCTCACTCTATAGTTCAAGTTGGCCCTGAGCTCAGCCTTGAACTCACAGCAACCCTCCTGCCTCTGCCTCCCAAGTGCTGGTATTACAGGCATAAGCCACCATGCCGAGCAAGCCTGAACTACAAAAGCAACACTTTGTCTCAAAAAAAAAAAATCCATAAAAATCATAGCAATAATAAGATAACTCAACTAATTTTACAGTACCACAGAGTACTGAATGTTATAGGGATAGACACTGGCTTTCTAACTTTTTATATTCATATTTCTTATATTTATTTATTTTAATTGTTTATTTGTGTGGGTGCATATTTGCAGTACATGATGATCTATTCCTCATGGAGGGGTGGTACATATTTGTAGCGTATCTTTGTTCTCTTTTCATTCCCTTCTCCTTCTGGCCCTTCTAATTTTGAGATGGAAGCCTAATATGTATTCATTGTGTTAGGGTCACTTGAGGACTCATGGCTGCTTCACACTCCTCCCAGGATTGCCAAGGCCCAGCCAAAAGTGGTTTGTGGAGATGTACATGGTGTTCCCTGTTTTCTGTTTACATGTTTACATGTAAACATTGTCTGCTTAGCCTGTTTCCTTTTATTCGGTTAATTTTCCCTCTTCCTTTCCCAAGGCCATTACCTCTGCCAGCACACTATATAAACCTGTGAGATTCTAATAAACTTTGCTATCATCCCCCAGTTGGTAGTCTTGTCCTGTCACTTGCTTGACTGATAGCCATCTTGTCCTCTGTGATTATTAGCCATTAGCTGATAGAACCATTGTCTGTCCATGATTATGCTCCTGGTCTCCTTCTCCATCAGATGTGCTAAGTCATTATTTTATACACATTATGTCAGTAAAACTTATTGACATCTATTTGTATATTTTTAACAAGCAGTTTAATACTTTCTACTTCTCTGAAAGAATATAAATTGAGATGCATTGAATTCTAGTTCATAATGGAACACATCAAAGTTAATCTTTACTTAGTATTAGGATAGAAAATATAAAAATATTTCTGGAATAGGGATTTAGCTCAGGTCTATTTGCTACAAGATAGTGAGTGTAAAATATTGCTAAGTTGTTTGGGGATTCTTTTATTTTTGGCTCCAAAGCAGAACAAATCTCTAGTTCGCACTGGGAAAAACAAAGAAGGAAGTTGTTCACTTTCTAAAGGTCATGCCTCAGTCTTAACATGATATCAAAGTGTTCTACTTTGTCTAAGGGAGGCTGTGTGTATTTCTTTCTTATTTTTCATTTCCACTTGAAATGACTCTGATTTCTCCAAATGTTAGTTTCTGGAAAGTGCAGTGTTAGTCTCACAAAGAGAATTTCTTATGGAATAACACACTGGCTCTAATGCCTAGACTAAACACCATGTCCATTGCAGAATTGTAGGGGTGGATGCAATTTAATAAGTCAAAAAATGCAAAGTAGATTTTTTTATTATTTTAAAACTTTTCTACTCTAACAGAGGATTTATTAGACACTCTTATTTTTCATGTGATCTTCAAACTATCTTGGATCAATGATAAAGTATTACCTTTGGTGGCTTCAATTTTGCCTATCTGTTGATATTTTAAAATTCCAATTGCTAAAACATGGTTTTAATTAAAAGAAGAGTCAGGTGATCATGTACAGTTTTCAATGTGTGTATTGCTTATGGAACTGTTTTTGACCTGCCCAAAGTATACAGCTCTACCCTAGGTAAAGTGGGACATATGGAAAAGTACTGAGTCAGAGAGTAAATGGACAAGGACAAAACCAAAGATCACCCAAAACTACTTATTGCCTTTCCATTCATTTTTCAAAGCAAAGTCTAGTTCTGTAAACCTAGATAATGAATAAAAACTTAACCTCAGGCATTCTCTGTCTACCCTAGGTGTGTACCGCAGTGCTGAAATCTTTCCTAAGCTGAAATGAACCGGTTCTGGTAATTTGTCATCTGTCCATAAAAGTCACCCTTGAGATGTGAAGTTCACTGACTTTTCTAGAAGGATCAGTTTAGGTTTAGCCTTTTCTTGACAGTTCTGTCCAATACTTGAATGAAATAATCACTTGCATTGCTGCTTTTATTTCTGTTTTGTTGAGATGAAACTTTCCTATGAGCAGGACTTGCATCTGGAAGCTTTGCTAGCTACCCAGTATTGCTGCTAGATGGATTCTACTTCCTCTTCCTGATGATTCAAAAGTAGCTCTCTTTTCAAACTGGCAAGTTTGTTTTCTCCATTTTTTTTTTTTTTTTGGTTTCTTTTCCATCTTCTCAGTGTACTGACTTTGCCTTTATTTTTCTACATTTGTTTTCCATGGTCTGTCAGATTTTAAATTCAAGTTAACTAAATGTTATTGGCAGTTTTCTTTGCAGAAAAAGGAAAGAAGACTTGACCTATAATCATTATTACTTTAACTAAAAAAAAAATACTTAACTATCCATGTTAAATTAGATGGGCTCTTCAAGTTCTCTCTGCTTAATATGTTCAACAAAAGTATATTTTTTCAATCTAATAGTTTTTGGCTAAATTATTCACAAGGGAAGAATTTATGCTTCGAATCACACTGCATGTAGGATTATAACAGCTCTCATATCAAGCAGCATGTGTATCTGTGATTGATATCTTACCAGATTCTTGGAGGTTTGGCTTTTGACTAGCTTCTAAATGGACTTTTTTTCTTGATATTCTTTAATATTGACTCGTTTGGTTGAATCCTCTCCTCCCTCAATTTGACTTGTTTTTTAATGGTTAAAATATTTTGTAGAACAAAAAGTGTTCAAGATTACATAAGACATTGATCACTCTTACATTATCAAATATTTTTTATGGAAAGCCTAATTAGTGCCCTTTAATTGAGCAATATAATCTGCACTGATTTTCCTAGATATTTACTATATCCCCTTTATCCTTGGAAGTATTTTCATCTGTCCAACTCAAGAGGCATGGAGTTCAATGGAATTCCTCGCTTATTTTTGGCCAAAATAAGACAAGCTGTGGGGAATTGTTATGTTGTTTTTTTGTGTTTGTTTGTGTTTTTAAAGTAGGTGATAGTTTTCATATTCTCTATTTCTTGACTTCCATCTCTTATATAAGAAAAGAGCCACATTCTCAACAAAGGTGAGCCTTCCTAGAAACTGGTCTCTCTCTGCTCTCAAAGAAATTCCTTCTGTGTTGAGACTTGGATGTTCTCTCCATAAAACTAATCATGAATGATTCATCATCACTATAAGAAATGTCTGAGAAATTCTGTATCTAACTGTGAAGATAGTAACCATTCATAAACACTATGATGTTCTGCGAGTCTTTGTGTGCATTTTATGCAAGTCATACTACAAAGTGGGTAGAGCAGTGCTTAGCGATGTATTTAAAAAACTATTTTCAGTTTTTTTTTAAATTATCTTTATTGGTACATTAAATATACACATCATGATTGCACTCCATAATGGGGATTTGTACCAGTATAAGACACAACTTAATTCTCATTTTTTCCCATAGCCCCACCCACCCTACCACCCCCCCATATATATAAAATTTGTTTCCTTACTTTTTGGTTACAATCTCAACATTGTCCCCTTTCACCTTACTTTACATTGAGCATTTTCTATTTCACAATATATAACATACAATGCTAGGACTCATTTACATCTTCATTTTCTCATACCAGAGAAAAGATATGATATGTACCTATCTGTGACCTATTTATTTCACTTATTCAGTTTTAATAAAACAATTTCTGTAGATTTGTCTTTCCCTAAATAATCCTAGAAACTGGCAACATTAAATATGTGAATTTTGTAATATGTGACAAAATCAATATAAGGACTACAGTATAATTCTGGTTTGGAGATGGTTAAAGTATGATTTCTATGTGAAATTATATCTGCATTATGACATATTAGGAGAGATAAAATCCAACTCTGGTTTTAGAGGTGGGAAGTTTGGTAAATGATGAGGACTAGATTTTTTTTTTCCAAAAGGATCCCCCCTGAGTCGATACTTTCTTTAGTAAAGAGGAAGATTAGGAAGTCCAGAAAAGAAGCATTGCAGTCTAATCTCTATGTCATGTTCAAAAAATGCAAAGTAGACTTTTTTATTATTTTAAAACTTCTCTAACAGAGGATTTATTAGACACTCTTATTTTTCATGTGATCTTCAAACTATCTTGGATCAATGATAAAGTATTACCTTTGGTGGCCTGCGTCACCTTGGGACTCCACCCATGAGAAGGCCATTACTAAATGCAGCCTTTTCAATTGGGCTTTATTTTTTCATAAATTTACCCAAAGCCAGATATTTTGTTATGGTGAGCTCCCCAGGTTACCATTGTCTTTATGAAAACTTGCCACTACCTTATGCTACCTCCTTGTTCCAGATAATTTTTGCATTTGTGATTCCTGTGATTCATGTTTCTATAAAATGATGTATCTTTTGTGAAAAGAATATGTAATGTACTACAACATTGTGAACCGGACTTCATTTCCTTTTCAAGTTGCAATGGCTGTGTTGGGAGCTTTGGCCTCATTAGGAGACAGCTAGGGCTATCTGTGGATGTTTTTGTTTGTACAATTGTTATCAACACACAGGACAATTCAATTAGCATCTCATGTCTAGAACTCAGGGTTAGCCCCATGACATGGCATAATCTCAAGCAAACATCAACTGTATAAATGTGGAAAAGTGTAGATTTAGATTATATAGAGAGAGACTGGCATATTTTTAGTAGCTATTAGAAAGGAGACAAAGGATATGAGCAGATTTTGTGTTATTGGTGATCATTGTCGATTTTTTTTTTTACTTAGGAAAGGTTTTATAAGAAAAATATTTAAAATTTTTATTTAATAAGTAGAACATTCATAAATAAAGATCAAGTATAATAAAACTAAAGAAAAAAAATCCTGGGTACATTAACTTGCCTTGATGTACATCTGAGCACAAGAATATCTTTGAAGAAGAGGCTTTTCCTGCACCTTTTTTAGAGTGTTGAGGACACATTTCGAGTTCAATAAATATTTAATCATAATAATGGGACATTTTGAGGCTGCCTGCTAGAAAAACATTGAAGTAAGCAGTTCAGTGTTAATTAGCATTCACGGGCCTTAACAATGCCTGGGGACTACACATAAGCTGAAAAGTTATGACACATTTTAAAATGTAATTTCAAAATAATATTAAAAGTCTTCCAGCTTCTTTAGTTTTGTCTCTTTAAAAAAATCATTTTCCTCTCTTAATGGTAAAATCTTGAATATTCTGAAATTACATTTATAAATTAACCAGGATACATTTCCAGAACATTTACTTTATATAGTTAAAGACACTGAAAGATGAAGGAAGATATTTCAGTTTGATTCATTGTTGTAGCCTGAATTTTTATGTGAAGCCCAAATCCAGGGATAGATGAGCCCAAGGGAGGGGAGAAGTTGGTGACAATGGTGTCTTAGCGTGTGGAGTCCCAGACTCAGCAAGGAGAGAAGGAACTCAGGAAGGGCCAATGCAGTTGACTAATGGTCAACCTGTAACACCAACTGAATTGAATCAGTGTGACCTGAGGACTATTGATAATAGCCATGTAAGAGATCTGGAAGGGAGCATCTGGGGCTGTTGGGTTATTTAGGAAAAGTGTGCAGAGGATAGTTTTCGATACGCAAACGTGACTGGACTTTAGTGGCACACTGCTGTGGGATCTAGGCCCGTTGATGGGTTCTTTGGGCCTGGAGAGTGGGACTTATTTTTGCATTTTTCCATATTTGATTTTTAGGTGACTATTATAAAATAATCCTATAAATTATGTATCTGGTATTAAATCTAATTCCTTTGCAAAAAGCTGACTATGATAGGAGGCATTGTGTGGAGTGACATACTGAAGGCAAAGAAGGGTAGAAAAGCATTGACATCCATGGCTATACGAACAAGTAAACGGATAGAAGACAGATTTTCTCCTTCTCTTACTGTAAAATGCTACTCCAAAATCGAGATAATCACAATTTAACAGCTTTCAAGGAAGGATTAATTGAGCAAGCTGGCATTGATGGTTGCTAAGACATGTGTATTTGATAAG
>PVIR01010168.1:0-41201 GCA_004026965.1 Petromus typicus
AAAAAAAAAAAAGAAAATCCAGTCTCAGTCTGGTTATTATCTCTGAAACATAATTCAATTCCTAATTCTCATTTGTTGGATGGGAAGGATTACACCTACCTTCCTTGATTATAAGGATTATTCAGAAATAAATAATATTATTATATACCCCTACGTAAGTATTCATCAATAGTGATAAATAAGAGGATCTGCAGTTTCCATACATTAAGTTGTAAATATCAAAAATAATAGTGATAACAGTGGAGGCTTATCTAAGCTCAATGAAGAAGAAATCTTTGAAGATTTGTATCTTCTCCAAATGAAATCTATTAGATTATATAATTTGTGAGGATAACTTCCTCATTATTAAAGACCTTCAGGCAAAAACTAAGTGACCTTTTGCCAGGCCTGGTAAGTAGGTAATTAGGTTCTGAGGCTTAAATTCTAACATTTAAATGCTGCATTTCTGCCTTGGGATTCCTGATAGATTTTGAAACAATGAGCACAAATTTTCTGATTCTTCTTGAAAAGCAAAAATAATGACATTAGACAGGAAGCAGAAAAATTGTCACAAGACATTGAGTTTGGTTTAACTAGTAACTTCGCATGTCCAAAAAATTAGCATTCAGATTCAAGGTTTTTTTTTTTCCTAGCAATAGACTTTAGACAAATAATAAGGTCTAAATGTTCCCCAGCCTCGAGCTTCTAGTTGTCTGTTTAAATAGCTCTCACTGTCTGACTTCATCTTTTTCTCTCCAGTGGAAAAGCAGACATGACAAAGGTACTTGCAGCAAGTGCTGTTGATCAGTCCTAGAAAATATCCTTTTCCTTGCAGTGCATCAGAATATCCCCTGGGAGTTTCCCCAACCTCCTCCCAGTTTCTCTATTGGCCAAAGTGTTCTCACTCCTTCCTTTTTAATTATCCAGAAAATGAAAGAAAAGCAATTCCTTTTTGTCTCTTGTACAATTTTCTTCAGCTCTCTGGAGTCTTGATATACTCAGCTCTAAGGAAGATTACCTGGTCTCTCAGAGCAATTTCCCACAAGACTATTCTGTCACCACCTGGGATCTTCACATCACCCATCAAGAAAGTAGCTTATTCATCACATTGTAATGCATTTCCCTTTGTCACACTTTTTCTCATGTAGAGAAAAGCAAGCCCCAGTGAGAGCGAGAGATAAACACATAAGATTTCCATGGGAGTGACCTCAAGATCTTGGTTGAAATCCTCAAAAATAAATGCAAATTTCATGGTAGCTTCAGGCTAGATGGAAGTCCGTGGTTTCATCAGATTCTTTTAAATTCTATATGTTAAATAAAAATAAATTTAAAATGAAAAAATAGGCTAAGAATCACTCTTACAGAAGAAAAATTTTTTTAGATTTGAATCTTTATTTGTACATTATATATACACACCAACATACATGTTAACTTTTTATTGCTGTGACAAAATCCCCAGGGTAAATAGTTTTGAGGATAAAATTTTATTTTGACTCATGGTGTCAGAAGTCTTAGTTCATGGTCAGTTAGTTCCACTGCTTTTAGATCAGTGGTAGATAGAAATAACATGGCAGAGGTTATGATAGAGGAAAGCCGATAATCTCATGGTAGCCAGGAAGCAGAGGAAGTGAAAGAGCCAGGAAGGTGAGGGCTGGGAAATAGATGAGGTCCTCAAGGTCGTATCGCCATGATCTCCAACTGGGCTATGCCTTCCAAGCCTCCCTCATCACTCAATACTGCCATCAACTGAAGCCATCTGTGCCTTGAGCCTCTAATAAAATTAGAGCCCTTGTGATCTGATTGCCTTACTAAAGCTCTGAGAACATGAATATTGGGGGAACAGTTTAGATTTAAACTATAACAATAGATTTTATAAAAACACATGACAGAATATATAAAGAATACTTGTAATCCAAATATAAGAAGACAAACTGTACAATTTCAAATGGAAAGAATATATGAACAGACATTTTTTCATGTTGTTTATGTGGCTAAGTTGAATTTCTACTCCACCTTCATCTTGTTTATCTTTGAAAACAGATCTTTCTTCAGGTAAGCTAGAAAAACATGGCTCTAAGATGATTGTCAGAGAGACCATCAGACAATTTGTGACTTCATAATAGCCCCGTTTTCATGCTAAATGACATATACCCCAGAGTCCTGGCAGTTGACGTGCCATGATGAAAACAGGAAACAATCATAAAACTAGAGAAGTAGCACTTAAATTCCTAGCCATTAAAATCTCTAGCCCTTTCCAGAAATACATAATGTTCTTACCTTTATTATCTTTCTGTCTCTCTCATTTGTTCCATTGTACATCTAGAATCTCCCACAGTAGAGAGAGAAGCTGATTCGGAGTTCTGCTCTCTGTTTCTCTTTCTCTTTGGGCAAAAGTCAACTTTCCTTCATTATTCACTTGGGGTTTGGTTTTACTTATTGATTTCACAATTCTGAGAGGGGGAAACAACCCAGGTAGCATTAAAATTGGTCACAGAAAAAGTAAAATTGGTGATATATCACCAACAAAGGCAGGTGAGATAATCAATTTTCCAGGCCATTAAAGGAGCATAAAAAAACCTGCCATACTTCATACCCAGTAGATCTTAGGGCGTGGAGATAAATGAGAAGTGTTTATATAGATATAGAAAAATTGTAAGGAGATGGGCCATGTATTTGGTACTATGTTTAGAACTTGATATTTTATAAAATGATCATCAAAGACCACTCCTATCTTACAAACACAAAAGCAATTCCAGCTATTAGAACCCAGACCTTGAGTAATCATCCGGGAGAAAATCCACAAGTTTGGCATCACTGACACAGAGCAGAGCTTGACATTTGCTCTTTTGAATCACGTGGTGAAACTGTGATGCCTTCTTTCATGGTATTGTTATGAAGGCTAACACAAGGGCACGTTTCACACACTTATTAATCTGTGACTAAATCTTCCTTATTATTATAAGGTGGTATTCGTATATTTTCCTACTTATAAAGAGAATGCTATCTCAAAAAAACGGTGTGCACACTTTGCCAGAAATATTGTTTTACTCCATCAAAACTGAGATACCATGAATCAAATGGCCAGGTGACCCAGCCTTTCAATTATCTACTGCTGCGTGAAAAGCTACCCCCATGGCCTATGGTTCAAAATAAGTATTCCATTTTGCATGCCAGGGACTTGAAAAGAAGCTGGCAAAGAGCTTCTTCTCTAATCCCTGTGTTATCGTCAAGGGCAGCTGAGGTCAGAGTGCTCCCCTCCAAATAGATGACCACTGGGAGTGACAACTCAGTGCACCCCCTCTGTGCCTCCCTCCTCCCTCTCCCTCTCTCTCTCTCTCTCTTGCCCCCTCTTTTCTTCTCTCCCTTCTATCCTCTCTCTCTCTTTCAAAAGTACATCATCATTTTGGAATTCTGTGTGTAGACTGGGCTTCTCATAGCACTGTGAGCTTTGAAAAGACATAATTCTTTTGTTATGCTCTCTCCTGAGAAAGAGAAAGCAGAAGACATCATTTAAGAGCTGTGCTCAGAACTGGCATAGTGTTACTTGCGGTATATGCTATTGGCCAAAGTATTCATGGAAAGAGGATATATGTATTCCATCTCTTGCTGAAAAACTGCCAAGATCACATGGTCATGGACCATGCTGATAGGAGATATTATTACAGATGTCTTTGGAAATGACAGCACACTCAAGTTCTTATCTTTTCTTTCTTTCTTTCTTTTTTTTTTTTTTTTTTTTTTTTTTTTTTTTTTTTTTTTTTTTTTTTTTTTTTTTTTTTGAGACAAAGTCTAACTTTGTAGTTCAGGCTGGTCCTGTACTCAGCTTCAAACTCAAAGCAACCCTTCTACCTCTGCCTCCCGAGTGCTGGGATTACAGTTCTTATCTTGTATGATATGCTCAAGAATGGATCTCTTGTGCTGGGGGTTTAGCTCAAATGGTATTGAGCCTACATTGAAAGTACAAGGACTGAAGTTTGATTCCCAGTATCACACAAAAAAAGAGTGAATCTCTTCATCTGGGAAAAGCAGAAATTGGAGAAGAATCCTGTTAGAATCCTTCGGAACAAAGCCTAACCCAGCTTTCCTAAGAAAGTAGAGTTCTTACAGATAAGCACACAGATTTCCACTAAAACAAGCAAGACTTTAAGCATTAGCTTTGCCCCCAGCCTCCTAAAATATTTCAATATGTGTGAGAGTGCGTGTCTTCATAAGCCAGTTGGGTCATTGTCCTAACCCTTTCTTACAAGTACACTCTCTGTACTTTTATGAGGCCTATCCACTTTACCTTTAGTTAACATGTTCTGTCCTTAGTTCCAGATTGAAATTCCACTAAAAATCAACTACCAGCCCATCCTTTTATTCTGTCATATCTTTCCATTAGAAACAACTACATAAGACTTTCTAATCCAAAGATTGGCTGCTTGATGTCTAATCAGCTGTGGCAGTTAGGGGATGGGAAGGTGGGTGTTGAAGACAACAATGACTTCACTTGGTAAAAACTAACTAAATAAAAGGCCATCTAGAAGGCATAACAATCATGAGTAATACAAACTAACTAATCCTGAAAGTTATTCCAGCTCCAAGAGTCTATGGATTTTTTAAAGGCAATTCCCATTAGTTTGTGCAGTAACACAATAGCCTACTCTTCATAGTGCTACACAGAGTGTTCTGAAAAAGAGAAGCTACTGAGTAGCTTCCATTCCCTAGGGAGAAGAAAGAGTGCTTTGGGGACCCAGCCTAATTTCCTATCGCCATTCTATTATCCCAGCTGTATCTGTGGTTTCTATTAACCCTCTGTGCTATTGATCAGTCTGGTCACAATGAAAGAGCTTTATTGAATTCCAAGTAATGGGAACTCATTACATGGCCCAGATAATTAATTACCAATTCTTTCCTTTTAGTGAAATTGAATCTGGCTGCAGGGAACAAGCTGAGTGCATCTAGTAATGCAGCTTGTTTGAAGCTTTATTTAATGCCTGTGAGGAGCTCTCTACACTGGCCTTGGAGATGTGTTTGATGTGCCTCAGAACCTTGATACAACCTGAGCATTTCCCTTTCAAATGAAACATCTTTTCAAATAGAATCAATTGAAAGGAGGAGGCACTTAAGTCTATGAAATAAAAATATCCAAACAAAAACATAAATCAGATAAAGATATGAAAATAAGGCATCACTTCACTGGCACTCAGGTCACCAAAACGTTTTTGCAAACCACCGAGTAAGTCAGTAGGAAATGGGTTTCTTGTCTTCAGTCTTGGCCTTTATTCTTCTTGCCCACTGTCCTACAAGGTACCTTACTAATGTGATTCTCAACAAATACAGAGGAGCTATGCAATAGTAGTACTAACGTCAGCTTGAAAGAGAGTGAAAACCGAGCAGATGATTAGTGACTAATAATTGATGGCATTGATTGAATCCCTCCTCTGTATTGAGCACCTGTTGGCGGCTCTCCTCACAGGTCCTGTATCCATGAACTCAAAACATCACAGATCAAGTGAATCTATCTGTACTGAACATGGAAAGACTTGTTTTTCTTGTCATTAGTCCCAAACAATATAACATAACAATTATTCACATATCATTTACCTTGTTTTCAGTATCATGAGAAATCCTACAGATTCAAATAGGATGCAAATACTACTCCACTTTCTACAAGGAAGTGGACTCTCTGCAGATTTTGGTGTCTGAAGGAGTCCTTAAATCAACCCCTACGGAAACCAAACTGTAATTCTACCTGTGTCATTTGATCCTCAGAATCCTGCAGTACCAGTTACAACAAAATCTACTTTGAAGATGAGGAGAAAGATGTTTAATCAAATTTCTGAAGGTCACATGGCTATTATTCTAGAGATTCAAATTTAGGTCTGCTTGACTGACAAGGCTTATGAAAGCCACTGTATTATGCTTCCTCTCCCAGTACCTGTTTGAAAAAAAGACAAATCACTTCAAAAGTCATTTACAAGAAACCTAACCTAACCTAGTTCATACAAGGATAAAAGTACAACACAGAAAAGAAAACTATATCTTGTGTTAAGGCAGGTAGAAAATAATTTCCTCAACATCCAGGCCAATCTTACAACTACTGGTAACATAATGTAGCATTACAGTAATTTATTTTGCAAAAGTTGACCCTTTGAAACCTGGATCACAAGTTAAAAGCCTAGAAGGATAAATTTCAAAGCCTTATTCATCCTCTCTGTTGTAAGAATTCAGATTTGTATAATTGTGAATCTGCAAGAGAGACGTGAATTTAGTTCCTTCCAAAACAAGCACAAATTAGACCCCAAAGAGAATTGAACTGACCTTGATGTTCCTTCATTTTTAATATCAAATGGTATAACCATGGTATTCAGAACACCTAGAGGCAGTATGTTATTTTACTATCTAATACACCAGCACACTTCTATAGCACCTATTTAATCTCTGCTTACCTAACCTACCTTGGTTTGTGCCAGTTCTGCTAGTTACAGTTATTACTTGATATAACTTATTATTGCATAAGCTATTGATAGGAGGACTGTTCAAAAGAGTTGTAGGTTGTCCTTTAAAGAGATTAAAGCAAATCTGAATGTTTTATAATAGTTGAATATTGATTGAAATATTATAGTTGAGTAAAAAGAAAGATTACTGTTAGGATTTAAAGATTTCATGATAAACATAATTATTCTGAACTTAAATTATTTCACAGGGTACTCCCAAGAACTTGCTCCACTTTGAAGAAAATTAAAACTGACTCATGATATATTCAAGTAGATAGAGTATATTCAAGTAAAGTAATGGCAGAAATGTTATCCATTCAAGCAAACTCACTTCATCGGTTCAACCTCAAGTTATGTACTTAACAATTTAAAATAAAACTCATAGGGAAAATTTTTAGTCCCCACAATAACCATAGACATAGTCTCCCTTTTGAATCCCAAGGTTTTTCACTCATGGATTTAACCAATTCGAGAAAAGTCTTGTAAATTGTAGAAAATTCCAAAAACACAACCTAAATTGGCCAAGCATTTGGTACTGTGCAGGAATTGCACCAATGCCCTGAGATACACACTCTGCAGCAGCTCCTACTATCTCAGCTTCACTCCCACGTCCATTGTTTGAACATGGCCCATTGAATTTATCTCAGATAAAAGAACTTTTGATATATTACAAATTCTTCATGAATAGCAGAGTGAGGTCCTATGTCATACGAACACAGACACACTTTAAAGTCTTAAACTTTCTTTGGATCTATCTCTCCTTTCATAAAATTACACACCACCTCATAGATGTCTTGTATCTACCTAAATACTCAACAGCTCTTACTCTTCATTCCCCTGGTAGTCACTGGCTTTGTATCTCCATCTTTCCCTCTTACGGAGACTGAGACTTTTCAGTTTTCTCTATTTCTACATCTCTACCTATTATCTACTTAGCCTAAGAAAAATCCAAGAGAAATAAAAAGGAAAACAAAACAAAAAACTTATTTAAAAAGAGAAATAAAAGAAAAGGTTACACCTGGATGTATTTTAATATTTATCCTATTTACATTTAAATAACTAACTCGGGCAGACGTTATCTTCCCAGAGCTTTCTCAAAAGACATTTTGCTTATAAAAGATAAACCAAAGATTCTCAGTGAAATTAAAGTCTTTGAAGAAACTTATTCCCACCTAGCAGTCAAAACTATGGTCTGACGATGACATGTAAAATTTTTAAATACTCTATGAGGGAGAGAGAATCACATCAGATAGAATAGTCACTCTTGAATAGATAAAGTCAGAGAAATAAGGAGGGGGAGGCATTGACAGTGAATATTTGAGGCTCAGTTTCTTTTTTTGTGATCTGATCTCCAGAGATGAGAGCTCAAGAGCCAAAAGTTGACAGAATAGTACTTGAGAGACAGGAGCACATAGTTTTGATGCAGTTGGATTCAGGAGAAAAGGAGTATATGCACAGGATCATAAAAGTCTGTAGTGTTTAATTTATATATTGTAGAAGAAGGCCTTGACATGAGAATATGATTATAGAAGCCCACTGGAAATCTTGATATTTGCAAGAAGAGTATTCCAGGGAAATAAAATTCCTAGTACAAATGCCCTGATTTAAGAAAAGTATATATGCTTGGTATGTTTGAGAAACTCAAGGAGGCCAAGAATTAAGGAGATCAGTGAGCAAGCAGAAAGTAACACAGGTAGGATCAAAGCAGGATCATGACAGCTGACATAGTGCTTCTTGAGCCACTTCTACTCTCTACCTAGGGAGAGTATGCAGAGGGCAAGTCTGTGATTAACACAAGGGTCTAAAAACAGAATTACACACACAAAAAAAGTAAACTGAATGACTCATTTATAGTAACTTTTAGAATAACTACTACTAATTAAAAGGTATAGAAGTCTAAATCGTTGAAGAAAAGGGAACTTTTAAATAGAGAAAGGATATGGGAACACTTCGGAGAGATGAAATCATTGAGTTCCTTGATGTAGGCAAGAGTTACAGTGGTGCACACATATGAAAAATATATAGATGTCTACACTCATGTTTGAATATTTTTCAGTATATACTGCACACATCCATTTATAGGAAAATACAAGGACATCTAAGGATCAAACCAAAAAATCCTAAGCCCAATAAATATTCCATGAACATATAAGACATCCCCAAAACATTAATGTTTGTTGTCATTCTGCTTTCCACCCAGAATGCTTGATTGTCAATTTTTCATAAGTGTATGAAATTATCCCTGAATATGTTGTCAATTTTCCTGTCTGTCCTTAGAAATTTCTTCACCTTTTCATGATGCCATAGGCTATCCCTGTCTTTTTAGCCCAAGTCTTCTTGTTACGTACAATGCTAGCTAAATTTACATATTTCAAAATTAATATACAATACTTTTTCATAGCCTTTTATAAGATATCAATACAAACTTCTCTGCCATTACACACCTCTTCAAGGGAACTAGTATTTCAGTTTCCATCACCATAAATTAGTATGGTTTGACAATGAGCTTTGTGTTTTTTAACTTGTGTTTTTGAACTTTATGTTTTTGGACTTTGGAATTACTTTTGTGGCCTGAGTTCAGATGTCACACAAAAGCCTCATGCAGATGAAGTGGGGCTTTCCTTTTCAGAGCTAGCTGGGTGTGATGCTGAGAGGAAAGGCCTATGACTCCTAAACCACTAGATGTCAATGACTGCTTAGGCACCACCCTAATCCCAGGAGTCTGGATGGGATAAAAGGGGCAGAAAGACTGTTAAGGTCTCTTGTTGCTTCTACTGCCATGAACTGTTGCCCCTCTGCCACCTTTCCTTAGAGCCAGCTCTCTGGAGACTGAAACCTCTATGAACTGTAAGTCTAATAAATCTTTTCCCCTTTGAGTGTTGGGTATTTTGTTTCAGCAATGAGAAAAAAGTAACTAAAACATTGGTTTTCTCTAACTATAATAAATGTCTGAATTAAACTTAAGAAGATAAAAGATTCATTTGGACTCATAGTTTTAGAGGCTCTAGTCAACCACTGGTTAGATCCATAACTACCAGGTCTACAGGGAGGCAGCCCTTTAAATCAGCTGAGATCCGGGAACACTTGGGCACAAGCTTCTTAATAACAAAATACTTAAGTTCTTTTTTAAGGAAATATCTTCATATTCTGCTTGAAGATGGCTTAAAACTGGCGTTTTAAGAATGGGCCTGTATAGAAGGAGACAACTCATTCAGTTAAAGATCTTTTGATGTCATGAAATGAAAACCCCCTGAAAACTCATGACAACTCCCCTCCAAGAAAAGCATGAAACCCGTAAACAGACATGATGACATATACTCCTGCAACAAGACCCTCAAAACTTTCCCTTCTCACTACCTCTCCAATTAGCCAGCGGCTTCCCCCCTCTCCTACTAATTTCCCTGTAGCCACCAGTCAGGAAGGCAAATTTGAGCACGTTTTCTCCTCATGTTCTTAGTCTATCAATTTCATGTTATAATAAAGCTCTTTTTTGCAAAAATTAGTACCATGGCCCAGCTTCTATCCACATTGGTGAGTAACTCTTTGCTTGTTACTAGCATCTTTGTGGGAGAAGAAGATAGAAAAAAGCCACTCAACTTATGCCAGGAAGAAAGTGAGAAAAGAGAGGGTTTAGGGTCCCATTCACCAAGTATCCTAAAGACTTCCCATAAGGCATTATTTCTTAAAGGTTTTACAGCCTCCCATGAGTAGAAACCCGGGACCAAATCTCTAATATATGGGCCTCTGGAGGATATTTATATAAACCTTAGAAGTCTTCTTTCATTTAACATAATGCTTTGAAAATTAGTAAACAGTAGTCTATTCAAGCACACAGACATAATTTCAGAAAACTGCAAAAAGAAAGGACTCACAAGCTGAGCTCGGTTCTCCCTACTACTTATATAAAAGGTCTTGGAGCCCTTGATGGTGATAAGTCCACTCAAGTGAATCGAACAAGATACCTGAAAACCTAGCAACAGACAATAGGTAAACAGACATCGAGAAGCTTGAGCAAAGAACGAACAGTCAAAAAGACAGAGAAAGCAGTTCCAAAAGAAAGCAACAGTAGACTGACAAGCAGAGCAACCAGGGCAATGGGAATTCAAGGCAAAAGGGCTACAGAAGAAAGATGTGAGAAGTCAGTGAAACACGCCAGGATGGTGGAGCATAGCACACTATCTGGGACCACCGTGAGGCAGAGCAAGTAGCAACATTGGCAGGGAAAGGAATCATACAGGGAAACTTCACTGGCAGAGAGTCTGACTTTATATCATGCCTTCCAGTGCTATGGCTCCAAGTCATTGGGCCTGTGATTGAGATTATTCTCTTTTGCATTATGCAGAGATGGGAGGAAGAGTGAGGCAACTCAGAGGAGGTAAGAAATAGGCTTTTCTTTCCCTTGGTATGAAATCTGATGACAAAAATTACTAGCAGTTTCTGCATGATAGAGATATTTCTAAAACCACAGTGGAAAACAGCAATTTCAAGTCAAAGAAATCTCAGCAGGGAAAAAAACAGTTTGTATGGTAAATGGAGCTGGCCACTTATTGTATCACAATCTCGCCATTTTTTTTTATCAGTCTACATTGAAGAATAACTAACGGTACCTATTGCTCTGTGGTTAGGAACACAGATCACTACATCCCACAGATCCTTGGGTGACCTGAACTGAGTTGTTAAATTTTATGTTACACTTTTTTTTTTTTTTTATCAGAGATCAAACCTGGGACCTTGGACTTACAAGGCAGGTGCTGGAACCACTGAGCTAAATCCTCAACCTTCCACAGCTCCTTCTGAAAACAGTCTCAGGAACAGTTTTGCAGTGAAATACTGGGTTGCTCCAGAAGGGCTTGTTCGTTTTTATGGACACAAGAAATGTCTTAACTGTATATTTTTTCCTTGTTATTCTGCCCTACCCTAAAGTTAAAGCTAAAATATTTACTCACCGTTCAATACTCTGTAATTTTGTATCATAACTCTATCCTTAGTTTCACTTTTTTTGACTTTACATTTTTGTTATGATGTTATTGCCATTTCCTAAAAATATCACGTCTCACCTTACAGACACTTAGAGCTATTAGAATAAGAAGTAGCAGAGGGCTGGGGAGTTAGCTCAGTGGTTCTGGCGCCTGTCTTGTAAGCGCAAGGGAACGGGTTTGATTCCCCCGCAACCACATACAATACTGGGTGTGGAGACTCACCCCAGCAGCAATCAGCTCCACATACCACAGTGCCGGGCGTGGTGGCTCACGCCTGTAATCCCAGCACTCGGGAGGCAGAAGCAGGAGGATTGCTTGAGCTCAGGGCCAGCCTGAACTACAAAGCGAGATCCTGTCTCAAAAAACCTAAAAAAAAAAGAATAAGAAGTAGCAGAATCGGTGATCATTAAACTCCGTGCTCTATACATGTTTCCAGCAAAACCCAATCAAAGGCGCCTAATATTTCATCATTTCCATTTCCATCAAGGTAAATTCCTTTCCAACTTTGTAGAAAATACACATACACATAAAAAATCACTTTCAAGATCTTTGAGGCTGATTTTATGTTGCTCTAAAGAAAGAAAATAAAAATGTAAAAGCTGGAGGTTTTCAGATTTGTACATGTGTGATACAGCCTGTCAAAATGGTGCTCAGTCACCTTAATGAGACCTAATTTTAGGGCACAAAAATGTACTTATCTCAATGTTTCCCAGATAAGTGTTTTATTATTCAATTTTGACACATGTAAATATTTTCATTATTCCTTTTACATTTCATATTTTTACGATTTTCTTTCTTGGACAACAGAATATCTTGAATTCACAATTTTTTAAAAAGTCCATAGTAAAAATTTATTATTCATGTGCATATGTACCATAATTTGTTTTCCCTCCAAAAACTAAAATATATTTTATTATTTTGAACAGTTCCACAACCATCTGTACATTTTCTCTAATGTCAAAGAGTCATTGTGCTACACTCACTGTAGGGACAGTTAGTGTTAGGCATGAAAATGGTGACTCAGATTTAAAAACAGAACACACCGCAAGGGTCAAGTGAGTGTGTCGCCCCTTCCACCAGGTAAATTCTCAGCATCTCCACCATCTCCTTTCGTATGTGGCAATATTAGGCTACAGGAACGATGCTGTCCAACCACTTCCTCCACCATTTTTAAGTGACAAAAATATCGTACCTTGATTCGGGCCACACCTTGCAATCCAAGCAAGAGATAGAAAATGTTTCCTGTCTTGGTACAGCAGGATATCTCAAAATCTACCAAAACAAACAAGACTGATAAATTAGTATTTTACTCAGCTGATTATAGAAAGAGAAAGTCGAAAGCACTCTGCTTGTGATACAGGGTACCATAGCAGTCCGATTAGAATTCCTAATTTAACTACTCTTGCTTTTAAAATTGTTTTGTTCTTCAGTTTCATTCAATATCCTCAAGAAAATTAAACTTTTCTCAGATGAATTCTAATTATCATAAGACTTCAACAAGCCAACTTATGAATATTTAGTCTCCTCATGTTCAAAACATCCAAATAAGGAGGAAAAGTTAAAGAAATGGCCCCTAACCGGCATGATTATCAAGTCTTAAGAAATGTCAGTATCTATGGATTTGAGTTATGAAGTGCTTTTAATATTTATAAGACTCTTAAACAAGGTATGAGCTTTCTTCTTCAATTAATTATTGATCCTGGCACTTGTCTGCCTTTCATTTAAAAGTTTCAAGTAAAATGTCTAGAAAATTTGGATCTGGTGCTGGAAGAGAAGGCAAGAGTTGACTAAATTTGTTAGGCCGTATGAACAGAAAGGAGTTTTAACAATATGGAGGGGGAAAGGCCCAACATCTTGCATTATTTTTCCATTTGATGTTGTTGGTTCCAAGGAAATACTAAATAACAACAAGCAAATTCTGTTGAAATGTTTAGCTAAATGGAACCAAAACAGTCACAGTTGACAATTTCATAAATACATTAATTAGAAGTGTCTCCAAATAGCATGTGATTTTGAATTATTAACATAAAACACTGCATTATAAATGACTGCAAATTGCATTCCTAGTGTTCTCCATGCTTAATTTATTATGCCGTAGGAAAATTTGCAAATTACTTCCCTGTTTTATACTTAATGGCCAGTTTTATGTGTATATTATTCCTTTAAGATAAAATTAAATTGCACTATACATACAGGTAGTATGACATGTTATACAAGGTCCTCAACATTGGGTCTTAAAAACTGGCCCATTACCCTCTCATGTGAGTTCTCTGCCTTCACAGTGATTTATTGCGAAAATTCCACTTAAGTCCTGGCTGCTGCCTTTTCGCTCAGTGCTGTTCTTTCTTTTCCATGAATATAGTTCATAAGAACACATGACTTTTTACTAAATTGTCCAAAGCACAGCTTTTTATCAGTGAGTACTTTTTTTCTACCATGTTTGCAAACATACAGAAATTATACTTTCTTGGTATGCAAGAGCACAGAATTTGGCCAAACACTACAAGGACAAATTCTGAATGTGTTCCTTCATTTGAAAATAATTATTCATATAAAATAAATTTTAAATGTTACCACTCATCACTGTATGTATCTTTCTACTCTACTTTCTTTTGGTGACTTTATATTTTGTATGACTTTATATTATTTGATCAAATGCCTTCTAAAGAAGTAGATTTTTTACTATAATTTTGTTACTGTTGTTTTGGTTTTTTGTTTTGTTTCTCTTTAGCTGTAGAATGCCCATATGATAAAAATTTTAAAAGTCATTAACACCAACATGAAAGGGATAACCCTGATCTAGTGTGTCAAGAAGATAATAGAACCCTACTTACAAAAGTGATTTATTTATATTTTAAGATAAGTATCTAGCAAGAGATGTTTCTTTAAGCTCTACCTTCTGACACTGAGCAGCTTCTTTTTTAGGAAATTCAAAGATATTATGTTTTCCCTCTTTTTCGAGGAAGAGTAGCCTCTGTGGTTCAAAAAGGATGAACCTCACAGTGACGCTGGCTGTCCACACATACCATCTGCATTGTGGAACCATAAGAAACACTCTACCCTCCTCATTTTTGGATCCACTCTGTGATTGGTAGTATTGTCCAACTTATTAGTTAGAGAAGAGGAGAGGAGAGAAAAGGAGGAGAAGGGAGGAGAGCACAGGAGAGGACAGGAGAGGAGAGGCTATTGCTTTTATCTAGCAGAGACAAATGCTCAAGCTCAACCCAACGGTTTTCTTCCGTGCAGACTCCTGCTCAGTCCCAGCTAACAATGGAATATTTTCCATTGATACTGAGCCTCAGGCAATAGGTCAGTCAGTATCATAACTATCAGATGGATATTTTTAAAGAATTATGATTAGAACATTTAAAAATATAGTACAGAAAGTCTAGTGCATAAGTAGATGAAAAATTAGGGGAGAAAAGAAATATTATATGTGAAAATAGTTGTAATAGAAGGAATTCTAATTAATAGACTGGATGCAGCTGAGGGAAAAAAAATAATGAATTTTGTGAAAGGTAAATGAAAACTATCCAGACAAAACAGGTGTGAGAGAGATAGAACAGGATAGTAAGAACTGTTGTAAGTCTGTGTGGAGTCCTGGAAGCTAAGGTAGAGAGCAAAGAAAAGAAGTATTTGAAGTGATGATGGCAGGATTTTCTAAAATTAATGAAAGAAAATCATAATTAAAGGACAGAGCTCAGTGGTAGACTGTTAGCTATGGATGGACTGTGCAACCACACAAGTGAAAAGGTTTTTAAAAAGTCTAAGAGCCTTTGGGATCTCAAGTGTACGTATTTCTGCATGTGCTCACACAAACACATATGTATGTGTACAGAAACCTATAGATACTGAAAATTCAATCCTTCCACCAGAAACAGATGTGAGGCATATCTAAGTCTTCCATTTTTCCCATGCAGGACAGGCCTGGAAGTGGCTTGGCTGATAGCTTTCCTGTATCTCCCCCTGAAGGCCTCAACACCTACCCCACCACATTCTACAATGCACTTAAACAATTCACCTTGATGTGCTCCCTGGTTCTTGAGCAACTTCTCTCCTGCAGAACCTGTAACAGATGTGTAGCTCATCTGTGAGTGAATCACCTACCCCACCCCCACCCCTGCACCATTTCCAAGGCTGCTGATGCCTCTGAAGAAAGGCAGACCACCTACCATGTTTAAAATCAAGGAGGGAGGGGTCTGAGCCCATTGTTAGAATTCACCACCTCCCTGGAATCTCAATCAGCTGTGACAAACACAGCTAGATTTCACAAAGGTCCCCTGATTGCAGCACTGCTAAGTTTTTTTTTTTTTTTCAGGGATGTGATGCTTGTCAATCAAACAGCAGGCTTGAACTTCAACCAGTGAGCTGACCCAAATTTGAACCAATTGTGAGCTTGCCCTTCGACCAGTCACCACCGTGCAGCTGTTCTATAAGAAGTATTTCTCACAAATTTCTGCTTCTGTTTACGGGGGGTGCTGAACCTCCTTTGCTGCAGCACAGTTCATTTGAAAATATTCAATTTGCTGGTCTTGTTACTTGCTTATGACTTATTTCTCAGGTATAATGAGCACTGAAGATCTTGTAAATCTACTCATATTCTTATATCTCAAGTAGTGTGGACAGATCTGTTCTTTCAAAAGAAAAAGCTATAAAAACCAGGGTCTGTTAGCCCTGAAGAGCTCACAGAGACCAGCAGCCAACAAAGATCAGCAGCAGAGACCAATAACCCAGTAACCAACCAATCTCATCTGCTATTTCCCTTTAGCTTTATTGAAGAACCACTGTGCTGTTCTAACATGTCTATACTAATTTAAAATTTGACCAATAGTATACAAGTACTTTTATTTTAAAATGTATATTCTAACAGGTTAGAGAGAAAATCTCAATGTATATATTATTATTTAATTTGCATTTTCCATATATCTATATATATATTTATACACATATATATAAAATGCATTAACTTTTATCAGATGTGTGGCATACAAATATTGGAATATAAATATATTCTCCCAATCTATACACTGTTTCTTCACTCTGGTAATTTGCTGTGCAAAGGCTTTTCAGTTTGATGCAGTCTTTTTTGTTTATTTTATTTTTGTTATGTCTTTGGACGGTTATATCCAGCAATCATTGTCCAGACCACATATTGGAGATTCTCTCCTACATTTTATTCCAGTTCTGAAATTTGCAGCTAAGTCTTTAATCAAGTTCAAGTTTATTTTTGTATATGACATGAGAAAACATGTTCAATTTCATTGTTCCTCATGTGAATATCCAGTTTTCACAATACCATTTATTGAACAGACTCTTTTCTCTGTCATGTATTCTTAGTCCCTTTGTCAAATATTAATGGATCATAAGTGCTTGGATTTATTCTTGGGTGTTTATTCTGTTCCACTTACCCATATGTCCCTTCTATGCTGGTGCTATGCTTTTTTGATTACTAAATGCAGGAAACAGGAAAGAGGACATTGCCAGAACCTTTGCAAGTGAGTCCTGGTCTCCTGAGAGTCATGACAGCACAAGATGAATTAAAGAATGAAAACAGGAAAGGAGACTTAGAGAAGAAGCTGGGTTCTGGGCTTCATCAATGCTGGTCTGGGTAGCCAAGAAAAGGTACCCCCAGCTTGTCACTATTTATTGGGTTTATGGAGTTTCAGATGATTCAGAGGGCACAGATAACATCTGTATGTTGATTATTTCTGTATGTTGATCTCTGTATTTTGATTTTGTGTCTTATAACATTTTAAATTCATTTCTCAGTTCTGAGTTTTTGGTGGAGTCCTTATAGTTTTCTCTATATACCAATATGTCATTAACAAATAGGCTATGCCATTTCTTCTTTGCCTCTGTTGGTGTATTTACTTTTTCTTTCCTACATAACTGTTTAACACTTCCACTACTATTTTAAGTAAAAATAGGATTAGTGAGCCTTGTCTTGTTCTTAATTTTAGAAGTAACAATTTCAGTTTTTCACTGTTGAGTATGAAGTTACTTATGGGCTCGTTATATATGATCCATACTGCTCTGAGGTACATTCTTTCTCTACCTACTGTGCTGAGAGTATCATGAGAAGTGTACTGAAACTTATCAAATGTTTTTCTGCGTGCATTAGAATGGTCAAACTATTTTTGTCTTTTATTCTATTAATGTGATTTACTATGATTAATTTTTACATACTGTATTATGAATATGTCCCAGAAGCATATCTCACTTGATCATGATAAATGATCTTTATTATTTATACTCATCCTTTTAGATTTCAGTATTTATCTAAGAATCTAAAAACTCACTTTTGTAATATAAACACCTGTATAATCATCTGAAAATTGAAATATTCAAATTTCCTTCAACTTGTGAATCTATTCTAAATTAAATTACATCTACATTATAGTATGTCCATACAATAGCATACTATTTAATAATGAAAAATAAATTCTCAATATATAAAATATAGATAATTTTTTTTAAAAATAAGTGCATTCAAAATCATGAAAGACACTAGAATTAGAAGATTTTATGTTCCGTGATTCCATTTCTACAATATTATGAAAAGGAAAAATTGTAGAAGAAATTATATCAGTACTGGGCCGGGGATTTAGCTCAGTGGTTCCGGCGCCTGTCTTGCAAGCACAAGGGCCCGGGTTCGATCCCCAGTAACCACACACCATACTGGGCGTGGAGACTCACACCCAGCAGCAACCAGTACCACATACCACAGTGCCGGGCGTGGTGGCTCACGCCTGTAATCCCAGCACTTGGAAGGCAGAGGCAGGAGGATTGCTGTGATGTGAGTTGGAGGCTGAGCTCAGGGCCAACCTGAACCACAAAGCGAGACCCTGTCTCAAAAAAACCTAAAAAAAAAAAAAAAAAAAAAAATTATATCAGTACTTGTTGGGAGCTGGCTTAGGAAGAAGAGCTGACTACAAAGAGCAAAGAGAATTATTTTTCTAATCTATATCTTGATGTTAAAGATGGTTACACTATTGAATGTTTGTCAAAGTTTGTAGAACTATATACTAAAAAGAACAAATTTTACTGCATAAAAATTCTGCCTAATCTTGGCCTTAAATATTTTAGCAGAAAAGAAAAAGGAAGAAAAACTTTTTTAAAAGATAAAAATTAGAAATTTCATAGGGCAGAAGTGATAAAATGTTCAATTATAATTCAACACAAGACTCTCAGATCATTAATTGTTGAACATTAAATCTTCTGTTTGGAAAAATATAAAGTAGATAAACTTTGGTCATTGTGACAAGAGAATCAGGAAACTAGAAAGAACATTGCTCCCATGGTTATAGCAAAAATAGCTGTATAAATTCAAAATTAAGAAATTTTACTGAAGCCGTTAAGTAACAATTTAAAATAAGCAATAAAGAGGCAGATGACTATAGGAAGAGACCAAACCCAAGTGTTTGCTAACCAAGGAAAAATATTTCTGGGAATCATATAAGCCATAAAGGAGCTACCTCTAAAATATTTCAAGAATTACTGAAAGATGAGCTACTACAAGCTCCTGGGAGTCACACCTATAGAAGGATTTAATTCTCTTGAAATCCTTCCTCCAAAATTATTTCCAGATTGTCGAAGGAAAGACTGGAGAAGGTTATGAAGCTTTCCTCACAGAATTGGCTAACAAAGGAGCATGATAATCAGTTAAAACTTCACTCTCTCCCCTATGAAATAAAAGCTTTTGTCTGGAGTGAGAAGAGCATGAAACCCTTAAATTAGGACACTGGTGACAGCTCAAGTGCTGTGCAAGGGTTAAAAAGAAGAAAAGCAAGGCACTTGTAGGAGAGATGCAAAAGTGTTTGGGAAGTTCTAACACCCAAAAGTATCGGTATCATGGTGCCTATACAAGACTACCACCTCCAAAAAGATGAAAAAGTCATATTCTTTGCCCCTTTCACCACATTGACAAGATCTTAGTTAATATAACTAGAAAAACATCTCAGAGACTGCAGACAACCAATTTTATTTTGGGAAACACATCAAAAGAATAATCCAAAGTGGAACAAAAGAAATGACCCTGGGACTAAGCCAGTTAGAGTAACTCAGGCTCTAAGCACAAGGCATCTGTAAGGAATCTAAAGACATTATTCGCTAGCTCATCTCTGATGGACAGACTTTCAGATAAAAGCCCTGGTAGAAGTGAAAGTATACTCAATAAGTACAAAACATTTCATTGAAATTTTCCAACTTTCAGTTTTAAAAAAATCATACAGAAATGGGGAAAAAATAATCATCAGAAGCAGGCTCTACTATGGACTGAATTTTTCCCCTCTCCAATCTCTAATGTAACTATGTCTTTAAACAAGGTTTTTGAATGGCAAATAAGACTGAGGTCATTAGAACAGCAAGATACCAACCACTTACTAAAATGGCCAAACTCCATGACACTGACAACACTCAATATGAATAAAGAATCAGGGCTAATTAATAGGAACTCTTGTTCATTACTAGTAAGAATAGAAAAAATGGTATAGCCACTTTGAAAGGTAGCACTTTTGGTTTTTTGTTTTTTGTTTTTTTAATGAGATTAGCATACTCAAATCATACAATCCAGATATCTAGCAATTTGGAATTTATCCAGAAGAACTAGATTCATGAAAACTCTGTACATGGAAGTTTATAGAAGCTTAATTCATTTTATATTTCCCTTCAACTAGTCCCCTTCCTTCATCTCTAGATCTCCCTTCCCATTTGCAAGAGATTTGTTTCCCTGTTTTCTATTATCTTTCATTTTGTTCTTTAAATTCTTACATGTTCGGCTTTTTTATGTAATACAAACCATGAGATATTAAAGCTTGTGTGTCTGATTTATTTCACTTAATATTTTAGTTCCAAAGCATACACTTCCTAAAATTAATTTCAATTTATTCTTAAAACCATGTAGTTTTCTGTTGTGTATAAATAAAATATTTTCTTTATGAATTCATTCATTTATGAACACATAGGCTGCATCCAAGGCTTAGCTACTATGAGTTGTGCTTCTACAAAATAGGTAGATATGTATCACTGTAAAATAATGTCCTTAACTCTTTTGGTAATATACTAAAGGAGAATACCTGGTCAAATGGGATTGCTAATGTTAGTTTTTTAAAGAAATGTCATACTGATTTCCATTGTCATTTTACTAGTTAGCATTTCCATCAATAATATGGAAGTGTTCCTCTTTCCCCCTGAAGCCTTGTCAGAATTTATTATTAATTTCCTGATGGCATCAATTATTTCTGGAGTAAGATGAAATATCACTATTGTTTTAATTGCATTTTTCTAATGTTCAGTGATGTTGAATATGTTTTTGTGTACTTATTGGACATACATATTTCTTTCTTAATTCGTTTTATTGGTGCATTTTACATATACATTAAGATTGCATTCAATATTAAAAATTTGTATCTGTACATGACACATCTTGATTCCTATTTTACCCCATTCCCCTGCCTTCCCTATAACTCTTGCCCCCATTTACAACAAGTTGATTTCCTTTCTTTCTTACTATCAAGTTTTCCTTTGCTTTCTTTACTTTCCCCAATGTCCCCCTATTTCTTTTTCCTTTTGAACATTTTATTCCTATTTCACAATACCTATCATATATTTTGGAACTCATTTTCACCTTCAGTTTCTCCTACCAGAGAAATGATATGGTATTTACACATCTGTGTCCTTTTCACCTATGAATACATACTCAAGGTACATCCATTTGAATATAAATGACTCAAGTTTAGTATTCTTTTTTTTTATATAATCTCTATTGGTACATTAAATATACACATCATGATTGCACTCCATAATGGGGATTTGTACCAGTATAAGACACAACTTAATTCTCATTTTTTCCCATAGCCCTACCCACCCTACCACCCCCCCATATATATAAAATTTGTTTCCTTACTTTTTTGTTACAATCTCAACATTGTCAAGTTTACTATTCTTAAGGGCTAGTAATATTCCATTTTATATATACATATATACCTTCTTTATCCACTTTCCTGTTGATAGGCATTTGGGCAATTTCCATGATTTAGCTATTACAAACTGATCTGCTATAAACATGGGTGTAAGTAGGTTGCCGTGGTATGATTCTTTTAATTTTTTGTATATATACATATATAATCTAGCAAGGGAAATGCAGATCAAATAGGACCTCCAGTCTTAGTTTTTTAAGGACTCTCCATACTGATCTCCATTGTGATTATACCAGTCTACATTCCCATCATTAGTGGAGAAGATTCCTTTCTCCCCACAGCCTTGCCAACATTTGTGTTGATTGATTTCATGATAGCATCCATTCTTTGTGGAGTGAGATGAAATCTCAGTGTCGTTTAATCTGCATCTCTTGAATGACCAGCGATACTGAGCATTTCTTCATGTTTCTTAGCTGTCTTTACTTTTGCATTTGAAAAATGGTTGCTCATTTCAGATACTCATTTTTAAATTGAGTCTTTAAATTTGGAGGCTTTTTTTTTAAGTTCTTTGTGTACTCTAGATTGTAGTCCTTTGTCTGAGAAAGAGCTGGTAAAATTTTTTCTCCCATATTGTAGGTTGTCTTTTCATTTTGCTGGTGGTTTCTTTAGTGAAAGAAGCTTTTTATTAAGATGAGATCCCATCTGTTAATTTCTTCTGCTAGTTCCCATGCTGCTAGGTTTTGATCATAAAGTCTTTCCCTATGCTATTGTCTCAATAAGGCTGGCTAAGAGTTTCCAAATCTTGTTTATTCTTTCAAAGAACCAACTCTGATTCACTGATATTTTGTATCATATTTCTAGTCTCAATTGCAAGTATTTCTCTTCTGATCCTTATAGTTACCTCCCTTGTAGGAGCTATGATTTTGTCTTGCCCTTCTTTCTCTATAAGCTCAGAAGTTCAAAAATAGGTTATTTGTTTGAGCTCACTGTTTTTCTGGCTTGGGTGTTCACTGCTAAGAATTTTCCTCATAGCTCAGCTTTCACTGTGTTCCATAGGTTTCTGTATGTTGTACTGGCATTTTCATTCAATAGTAGAAACTATCTGATTTATTCTTTAATTTTGTCTGTGACCCATTGGATATTCAGGAGAGTGTTATTCAATTTCCATGTGTTTATGAAATTCTTGGAATTTCTATTGCTATTGATCTCTAATTTTAAGGCATTATGGTCTGATAATACACAGAGGATAACTTCTACTTGTTCGCATTTACTTAAGTTCTATGAAGGAATATGTGGTCTATTTTGGCGAATAACTCATGTGCAGCAGAGAATACTATATATTCTGATTTTGTGGGGTGGAATATTCTATAGACATCTACTAAGTCCATTTGTTCAAAAGTTTGGTTCAGTTCTAGTATTTCATTATTGATTTTTTTTTTTTGTCTAGTTGTTCTATTTGGGACAGTGGTGTGTTGAGGTCCCACACTACTACTATATTAGTGCTTATTTAACTTTTCATGTCCATTAATATTTGTTTTATATAATTAGGTACAATAACATTTGGTGTATTTATAATTATGATTAACACCTCTTCCTCTTGGATTATTCCCTGCATGAGAATGTGTCCTTCTTTGCCTCTCTTTACTAGTTTTGGTTTGAAGTTGACTTTGTCTGTAAATGAGATATCCAGGCTTGCTTTTTTGCAATATCCTGTCATATGGAGAATTGTTCTCCATCCTTTTAGTTTACAGATTTCTTTTCAGTCTATAGATTTCTTTTGCAATTAAGTGTACTTCTTGAATATAGCATAATATTGGATCTTGCTTCTTGATCCATTCTGCCAGTCTATTTCGTTTAATTGGTGAACTGAAGCCATTAACATTGATGGTTATAACTGATATGCATATACTGGTACTTGTCATGATATTTTTCAATAGTTGGTTCTTTTATTATTATTTCCCTCCTGGCCATTTAATTCCTTGTCTTGCCCAGTGGCTTCATTGTGTTATGCCTCATGGGGTTGTGAGCCTTATTATCTTTTTATAGGATATTGTATAGAATTTTTTGTAATACAGGCTTGATGTTCACTAAGTGTCTCATGTGTTCTTTGTCATGGAAATATCTTATTTCCCCACCAATTTTGATGGATAGTTTTGTAGGATAAATCGAGCTAGGTTGGAGATTATTTTCCTTTAAGGCTTGAAATATTTCATTCCAGGATCTCCTTGATTTGAGGGTTTATGTTGAAAAGTGTGCTATAATTCAGATGGACTTTCCTTCATATATGTTCTGTTTCTTTTCTCTAACTGTTTTCAATATTTTGTTCTTCTGTTGAGATTTTGGTATTGTGATCATTATATGCCTAAATCTGGATTTTCTTTTAATCACAGTTAGTTGGACTCCTGTATGCCTCACTTATCTGTATGTCAGATTTTTCTCTTGCTTGGGAAGTTTTTTGCCATTACATCTGTGAATAGATTTTTTAAATTTCATTTGCACTATTTCCTGCTTCTTCATTGACTCATTCTTAAATAGTTCATCTTTGCATCATCTAGCAGTTGCTGGATTGATTTCTCATGGTCCCTTACTATTCTTAAGAAATCTTTCCTTTCCTGATCACTAATTGCAATACTGTCTTCTATGTTTTAAATTCTGTCTTCAGATTCACTAGTTCTATTATGTAAGCTTTCAATGGAGTTTTTAATCTCTTGAATTTCCATTTGAATCAGTTTACTAGATTCCATTTGTTTTCCATGCTGGGATTCCATTATGTCCTGAGGTCCACTATATTTATCTGTGTCATTCACCCTGATCAGCATTTGTGCTGTTATCTGAGAGATTATTTCCAATTTCATTTTTTTCCAGATCCTCTTTCATTGGCAAGTCAGGGAGTCAATGTGGTTGTTTCAGGGTGGTCCTTTCTTTGGAGACTAGGAATTCTGGGTTTGAATCTTATTTGAGTTTTTTATCATTTTGATTTTTTGCTATTCTTAGTGTTTCTGGTTTAATTTCTGGGTTAATGTCTAAAAACTGCTTGTTGGAAGTGTCTTTCTTGCTAATCTTTGGGACCCTTATACAATGATTTCTTCCTAGGTCATCTCCCTGATATCACTGACCCTTAAACTTCTGCATAAGCCTCTGCACTACCTGCATATACACAGATTTGGGGCTGTCTTTCACACTGGTCCCATGAGCAGTTAGCATGTAAGCGCTGTTCAGGCGATGCAGAGCTGCTCAGCACATGCATTGCCCAACTCCCAGTCCCAGCACTGCCATGTTCCCTCCTTCTCTGATGGAGTATAGGACCTGAGTCTCACGGAATGATCATGTGAGAAGTCAGTTTGTAAGCGGTATTCAGGTGGCATACAGCCACTTAGTGCAGGCGTTGCACAATCCCAAGCCCATTCCCACCATGCATCTTAATGTTCAGATGGATATTCCAGGCCTGAGTCTTGTGAAATGGTGGCCATTTGTATTTGTAACAAGTAGATTTTACCCATAAACATTTTGATGAGTCCCATAAACATTTTGATAAGTTCAGTAGAAACAAGCTTATTCATAAAAAATTTTTGGGGGGAAAAAAAAGCCTTGGAAGTAATCAACATGCCCTTCAGTAGGTGAATAGACAAACTGGTACATATTCTTGAGTGCTAAAAGGAAATGAGATATCAAGCAATGAAATAAATGGGAAAATTTTAATGTATACTTCTAAATGAAAAAGCGAGTTTGAAAGAGCTATGCATTATGTGATGACAAGTATAGGACATTTCAGGAAAGATTAAACTATGGCAACACAGTAAAACAGTCAGTGGTTGTTAGCCCAAAGAAAAACACGTAAAGTACAAAGAATTTTTAGGGTAGAGAATCTACTAACAGTGATACTAACTGTGAGTCCTTTCATTATACATTTAAGAAAACCCCTACAGTGAATAAACCAGGAGTACAACCCTCTGTAAGCTATAGACTTAGTATAAAGCTCTCTGGAGAGACATGTGGATAGTGATGGGGGCCAGATATGTTTGGTAGAACACAAACATGTAAAATGAATCCAAAACATCCTAAAAAATAAAAATCAACAAAACAGTACATGACATGAAATAAGTAGTCAGGTCCAAATCAACAAAACAGTACATTTAATACTCATGAAATGAGTAGTCAGATTCAATGATTAAATCAAATCTATCATCAGATAGTAAAAGGCACATACATCTTCTGACTTTAAATAATATTTCTACTTATATCTTGTAACTGACAGAGTAAAATTGGTGAGATCTATAAACCTTTTATTTCTCTGGTCTTCTTAAGGAATTTAAAGTACATATTCACATCAAATGTGTCCAATTTCACTTCTGCTTCACAAAGAAAAGTGTGGGGAGGTTTTGAAATTTAAAAAAAAAAAATCTAAAAAAAAATTCGTAGCAAATAGATTTTACCCATAAACATTTTGATGAGTCCCATAAACATTTAGATGAGTCCAGTAGAAACAAACCAAAAATAGCCTTCCAAAAAAATGTGGTTTGTGGGGGATAGTGCTAGAAAAACACATCTTGTTTTTCCTTATCACACAATATTTTTAAATTAATTTAAAACTTTGTTGAATGTGTTGGACAAATAGACTCTCTATCCCATATTCCAGCTTCTGCTTTGTCTACTTTTTTCCAGAATTTGGGAAAAGAACATGAGAATTACTGGAATATGGAATATATGGGCATTTTCCTGCCACAAGTTGAAGTTTTCATACCACATCTCTCTCAAAGATTTGATTGGTTTTTAAACTTTTTTATTTATAGTGTTTCAAATGTATAAAAAACTAGGAAGGACAGTATGATAAATGCAAGTATAGCTTTTCCAGCCTCATACATAGATGAGTATTTCTCATCTACACCACTGACTTCCATAATTTCTATTATTTCAGAATAGGCTTCAGATAATATATTATTTATGTTATATAAATACTTCAGAATATACTGCTAAAATCCAGGTACTATTTTCAATTTAATCCATTTTAATCCCATTATACTTTGCCATCTACTTTCTAATAATTCCTTAATATCATCAAATATCTAAGTAGTGCTCATATTTTCTTAATTATCGTAGTTTTGTTTAAAACATTTTTAAACAAGGATCCAAAAGGAAATATTTATGCTACCATAAGATATATCTCTGAGGATTTTTTCCTGTAGAGGTTTCGCCCAAATTTTTCCCTTGAAATTGTTGTTGCACCTACTGCTTTGTCCTTAATGGCAAATGCTTCTCACAGCCTCGATTTCGTGTTCCAATGGCAGCATTCACACACTTTACTTTCCTTAAAATCATGGAAGTTTAACAGGAGTTAATCAGACTCAAAATACAAATTTGTAAGGATGATATTCGAATTCAACATTCCTCTCCCTTTATTAGCTGAGATATATCAATAAGAAGAAGCTTTTTAATAAATCAACTATTAATTATTCTAAGTTTCCATTGTATAATTAAAGCAATATAAATTCTTGGTTTTTCAGAGAATTTTTCCTTTCTTATCAGGTTTCAAAATTAGTTTTCCAAGCAGTAGAATGTTTTGAAGTAAAAAAAAAAAAAAAAAAAAATTCTCCTAACCAAAATTTGTAGACTGATGAATAATATCTCCCTTAAAAAGAACATGTAAGGGCCGGGGAGTTAGCTCAGTGGTTCCGGCGCCTGTCTCGCAAGCGCTAGGACCCGGGTTCGATTCCCCGGTAACCACATAACAGTACTGGGTGTGGAGACCCACACCCAGCAGCAACCAGTACCACATACCACAGTGCCAGGCGTGGTGGCTCACGCCTGTCATCCCAGCACTCGGGAGGCAGAGGCAGGAGGATTGTGATGTGAGTTTGAGGCTGAGCTTAGGGCCAGCCTGAACCACAAAGCGAGACCCTGTCTCCAAAAACCTAAAAAAAAAAAAAAAAAAAAAAAAAAAGAACATGTAAACATCATGTACTGCAAACATGTACGAAAAACAGTTTAAAAAAGAAAATGAATCATTTCAATGAAAACTGTACCAAGCACTATATATAGTAACAACACCTTACACTGGATACAGTGTTTCTTTATAACCTGAGACAGGTGGAAGATGTCTGAAAATCAAAAAACCAAAGACTGTTCTGAAGTGTTTATCTTTTATAACAATCTAAATTTAGGAGTGTTGTGTAAGTTTACACTTTAATTTCTGCCCCTTGATCTTTGTTGAGAGTCCTTAGCTCAAGCTGAACCACTTTTCTTTGACATAGACATAATTGTAAATATTCCCCTCTGTCACACACACACACACACACACACACACACACGCACGCACACACACACACCACAGATGGGATGAACAGAATTCTTGGAGACAGGATATGCCAAAGGCAAATGTAGATGCCAGGAGCTAAGTCCTCAGAAAGCACTCTGCTCAAGAGAAGGATAACTTATAGCAGAAACTGGACTCCATGCTGCAAATGTATTCATACCTGCTTTGGTCCTTCTCCTTGGCTTGAAAACACCAATGTTCTCCTGAGATTCCAGGATGCTGGAATGCTGCCATCTGCCAGGATTCCAAGAGCATTTTACTGTCTACTCCTTATGTCATTGTAAAACATCCTCACTGGGTGATCTGTCCAAGCAGAGTGCTGTTTTCCTCATGTTCAGAGATAGGTTATGTGTGGCAATATTTTAGTTTTGAATTTCTTGTTTGTTTGTTTGTTTGTTTGAAATATATAGAAATACTAATGCTGCTGATATTAGGTGCATTAACCTAGAGTTATACATACTTTCAATTTACTAACTTGCCATCTAGCCATGCAGACAAATACAGCTTTGCCCTATAAATAATTGTAGCAAAATTGATATAATATAAAACCAAACCAAAAGTCAACTCATATTCTCTGAAACAAATTGTTGAAGTGATTCTAGTCTCCCTGAGACACAATCTGCCACGTAATTTGGGACAAGAAAGAGGAACAGTTAAAGAGTCAAACAGAAATGGACTTGCGTGGAATTTGAAAGGGTTACTTTTATTGTACACAGCATGATGCTTCCAAAAATTTTTATTATTTCATCCTCCTCTTCTCTCGATAGGGCACATTTTAAACTCAAATAATTTCAACTTTATACTTCAGGACCTGGAACCACATTTCCTGGGAAGTAACCACACAGCCTGCAATGTTTGTTTCTTTGCAGTTCATACAAAATCCCTCTGACTGTTTCCTTGTATTCTGTGCTCAGCTATTCCAGCAGGCTGCATGTTCATAGAAATAGAAGAATGTAGTACAGAAAACCCCTACCCGGAAAGCTGGCCTCTTTGCAAGTGTCAAATCCACTATTCATGCTGTTTAAACTGCACAACCTACAGAACCATTCACTGCTGCTTACCTGCTCTACAATCTGCCTCTTTCAGTTTTTTATTTTATTTTATTTTAAATCTTTATTGGTACATTATGAATACACATCATCATCACATTCAACATTGAAAGTTTGTACCACAATACGACATGACTTAATTCACATTTTTCCCCATTCCTCCTACCCTGTAACCCCTACCATCCTATATACATACTCTGTTTCCTTTTTTCTTTAGTATTATCACATTTGTTTTCCCCTCATTATTTACTCCTATACTCCCTTCCCTTTTAAATATTTTCTATTTCACAATATCATCTATACATACTACAATTCATTTACAACTTCATTTTCTCATACCAGGGAAAAGATATATTTACATATACATCTGTGACTTATTTATTTCGCTTATGGGGATATCCTTAAGATACGTTCATTTGAGTATGAATGACTCAATCTTATCATTTTTAATGGCAGAATAATCCTCCACTCTATAAAAGAAGCACATCTTTATCCAGTCTCCAGTTGTGGATATTTGAGTTGTTTCCAAGATTCAGCAATCACAAACTGAGCTGCTATAAACATAAGTGCACACGTTATTGTGATATGAATCTTGTAATTCCTTTGTGTATATACCTAGCAGAAAGATGGCCGGGTCAAATGGGACCTGCAATCCTAGCTTTTTGAGGAATCTCCACACTGATTTCCACAGAGGTTTATGAGTCTACATTCCCACCAACAATGGAGAAGGATTCCTTTTTCTCTGCAGCCTCACTAACATTTGTTGCTGGCTAATTCTGAAATGGCAGCCATTTTTTGTGGAGTGAGATGAAATGTTGTCTTGTTTTCCACAGACAAAGGGCTACTATCTGGAATATATAAAGAGCTTAAAAAATCAGCTCACCCAAATTTAAAGACCCAATTCAAAAATGGGCATCTGAAATGAATGGATACTTTTCAGAGAAAGAAGTAAGAACAGTTAAGAAGTATATGAAGAATTGCTCAACATCATTGGTCATTCAAGAGATGCAGATGAAAACAACACTGAGATTTCACCTATTTCAGTTTTTGAGAATGCATTTTTGCTTCCTTTTCTGCTCTCAGGTGAGTTTGCTATTCTGCAAAACTCTCCCTCTTCCCATCTTCTCATTCTTTCCCTCTCAAAACTGAAGTCCATTATTTTTGCAGTGAAATATAATTACCAAATAGAGTACAAATATATGGCCATGTACATTCTAAAGGAACAGCTGCAAAATTGCTAATATTAGGTCTAATTTAGCTACAATAAATTAGCAAATGTGTGGAAGCACAATGATGACAGCATAATTATAACAAAAGTCGATGTGTTGAAGTATATGGATGACAATACATACTAATTTTAGAGAGAGAAAAAGAACCCTACACGAAATGAAATGCATGCGTTGAACAGAAGGGACTAATAGCTCAGACACATACACTTAATGTGGCCAGTCACTGTAAAAACAAAAAGATAGATGAAGCTGTTCAAAAATCTAGCACTAACAAGCAGTGTAGTCTGAAACCATTAACTGTCAGGGGTAATAACACTCAAAGTGCTGAAGTGCAGTAAAACAGCAGCGCTGTGCTGGGATGGTGGCTGTTGTACCAGTGCACACCTGTGAAGAGGGCGCTAAATCTATCCTTGCATTCATTATAACAGGGAGAGGAAAAACAACACTAATAATGTAAAGTCTAAGCGGAAATAGCAGACAGCACAGAGTGACATTTGCATGGTCCCAGTCAGCTTGTTAGCTGAAGTGGGTTTTAATTAGCTATTTTCCAGCAAGCAAACGAGCAAATTAGTGGCAGCTATAAACAAGAAGAGACAATCAGGCCCAAAGAAAAGGAGAACTGATCAGGGTGCCTTTGCAGAGGGTGGAGGGGAAAGCAAGGAAGTGCAAGGCTTTTATTTAAAACTTTTCTCAATTATACAGCTTAAAGAATTGTTTCTCTTGAAAGCACCTTAGAGATTATCCAACTCTCCCTTTTATTTTACAGGTGAAGCACCTGAAGTCCTCAGACACCATCTGACTTGTCCAAGGTTATGTCTCCGCAGAAAGCACTATTTAAATTGACACCTTCTAAGTCTATTTTCCAATAAACATGTGTTTTGAAATACTGTGAGTAGTTAAGCCCCTTAAGAATACAAAGATATACAAAAAGATGAGGAAAAGTTGCATGGTAATTTAGGGATATAATCCATATAATTTGGGCTCCAACTATGCAGAGATAATAATATAAAATGAGGATGAATATTGGGAACAAGATGAAGTACTTTTGAAAAACTATTGATCGGAACAAATACCATGCAGGTAGACAGTGTGTATCGATTATGTACATGGTACAGGACTGAGTGCTGAGAATAGAAAAGTAAGCCACAGAGTTGGATGTGTAGATCTTAAAGAGATTTTGCATCACAGTGGGACCAGGTCCAAAGGCCCTAGAAAAGGGAGCAGAGGATCTCACCGGGGAGCCTGCTGAGTTTACTAATCCTGAGACTAGCATTTGACAAGGCAAAGACATCAGCCAGCATCTCAGTGCTGCCCTAAAGACAGTAGTGTCCTGGGCCGGGGATATAGCTCAGTGGTTCCGGCGCCTGTCTTGCAAGCGCAAGGACCCGGGTTCAATCCCCGGTAACCACATAACAATACTGGATGTGGAGACTCACCCCAGCGGCAACCAGTACCACATACCAGTACCACATACCAGTGCCGGGCGTGGTGGCTCACGCCTGTAATCCCAGCACTCGGGAGGCAGAGGAAGGAGGATTGCTGTGATGTGAGTTTGAGGCTGAGCTCAGGGCTAGCCTGAACCACAAAGCGAGACCCTGTCTCAAAAAACCTTAAAAAAAAAAAAAAGACAGTAGTGTCCTTCCAAGTCCACAGCAAGCCCCTGGGTACTGCAGGCAGTCACCCCTGTGAGAGGAAAATTCAAAAACCATTTTTCTCATTGGAGTAAAGAGGAGAACAGGGCCTCCCAGGCTTAGACAACAAAGATACTAACTATATCATTTTCATTATTCAGTTTAACACAATCTACAACTTGAAACATGTTCTTTAGAAAATAATAATTTTAAAAATTGGGAAATAAGGAAAATCTTAAATAAGAGAACACAGAAATTTTATTCGTGTATCGGAAGTTTTATCAATATATTAAGAGGTTTACATGAACCAAAGCATGAACTAAACCATATACAATGCAGAGTGAAAAAGATATCAGCCCAAAACCAAGGCCTACAGTAAATATTAGTGCAAGCAAATGTCTCTGCTGTGGAGAATGAACTCAAGGACAGTTCATATGAAAGAAATTGAGAGACTGAGCACTCTGTTTACCAGGAGGCATGATCATGGTTTGTATTTATAGAATTGCAATTACGTACCTGAGAGATAGAGCATAGCACAGAAAACTAGACTGGTATCACGACTTCACCAACCAAAGAAGGACTTCAAATATGAGAGAAACATAAAAGGTAGCTATACACAATATATTGTAAAAAGTACATGCATTGCCTCAACTGCTCAGTTAAATGAGATGAAAATGTAGTGTCAGTAATTTTTCACACAAGAAGTATTTATTGGGCTCCTACTCCATTTGAGGCCTTGGGTTCACTAAGTAGAAGGGTATGAATGACTCTGAAGGCAATCCAGCTAGGTCTGATTCCTCCCTACCCATCAGATCTTTAAAACGTAGAAGATAGAAATCTCCTTTCATTCTCCTCCTGCTGAAAGTCCATATTTAGTCCATTCTTGACTGTGTTATGTTTCAGGGGGCTCCCATATTCTTTTCTAGTATCCATGGAATCATTTCTATCATATCTCTGTACTGTAGAATTAAATAAACATATCACCTCTTTAGAGATCACTTCATTAATCTAACTCCAAATTGTAGCACTTTTTTAATAGCCACATACAATGCCAAATGCATACCAAACAAAAAAATCAGATTGATTGGACAAATGAATGTTATAATAATCCATACAAATATGCAGCTAAACTTATAGGAACTAGGATGCAAAAACTAGTGTTTTGCAAGGTGTAAAGCTGACTTCTTTAGGGTATGTGTAAATCTTAAAAGTCATGAAATTGGGTTTTAATGGCATGTGGTAGAAAGATTCAGGTTCACACAAGTTTGGTGTGATTTCAAACTATTCCCTCAACGTGTAAGTAAAGCTAAATCTAACGTTTTAGCCAAAAGTTTGATTGAAGAAAGATTTTCCTTTGACAAAAGGTCAAAAGGAGCTTGTATTAATCAGCTTTCCCAGCTGAGACACAATGCGGGACACACACAATTTAAATAAGGAAAGGGTTTATTTGTCCCACAGTGCCAAAGATTCACTCCAAGAGAGCTACTTAGTTCACGGCCACTGGGACACAGAACACAGAGGAGGCGCACTGGTAAGAAACAAATCCTCCAGAGCTCTGTGTCAGAAGTGAACTGCAACTAAAGGGACCCAACTTCTGACAGCACATCCAGCTCTAGAGATAAGGGGAAGAAGCCACTGAGAGGACAGGACTCCTGGGATTCCATCATCTCTCCAAGCACCTCTTCATCAAGTCAAGTTGACCAGGTGAAGTGTCACAAAACGGATCTGCCTCATCATGAAATATAAGTCAAATAAATAGTTTCTTCAGTAGGTTGAACCACACACGCTTGAAGTTAATTCTAACATTATACATAGGGACATAACAAAAAACAAGAAACCATGTTTACTGATCTGAGAAGATTGTGAATCTGAATATTCTGAAGTACAGAATTCATTCCAATTTTCTTAGAGAAGATGTATGAAGACAGTTTATCCATCATAAGGAAAATTTGGCTTTTTATGTAAAACACAATACAGAGCATGTTAACACACCATGTTTTCATATCTGTACCTAGGTGAATAAAATGTAGTTTAAATACTTGATGTAGCTAAACCTTGCATAGTTTTTTCACAAATTACCTTGAAAAAGTTCCCAAAATGTTGCCTCTTCGACTGTGAAACCTCTGTAGCATTTGTTTACAGATGGCAACTATTCTCTGCATACCAATGGTCTCAGAAAATACAATCCTATGACTATGGCACATACTCTTAGAATTTTTTCCACATGCATGAGCTTTCATGAGACAGTAATAAAAAGCAAAGAAAACATCAGATTTAACATGTACCAGGATCCACTCCAAGCATACCTTGTTTTGTTTGGCTGATTAGTTTGTCATCAGACAGGAAATCTGGTACCTAATTTTAATGAATAATGAATACCACCATGTAATACTTTGAAATATTCTGGTATTCTTTTGTAAAATATATCCCTCAAAATGCACACAAAAATTCTCTTGCCCATAAAATCATATAAATTAATGTATTTATTATTTGTATAAAATCAGCCAAAATTTAAAGAATAGCATTGCCCACACTAAAATGTTGCAACTTGATTCAAATTCACTTTGTTCTGACAGACTGCCCAGATTTCCACAGGGACTTTGTCACCCAGCATATAGGTCACACAGCTACAGTGGGAAAGTGAGAAAGTGGGAGTACATCCAACATACTAAAAAACACCAGTGTATTTTATTTTCCTCCTTGAATTTTTTCATTATTTTGAGAACTCATAGGACACCAGTTACAAACTGAATGATATGTTGTTATGAATTGTTCCTCTTTGACACTGTCAATGGGTTTTTTAGTTCAGACTTGAGTGTGCATGCAATAATAATTAATCTGTTGTAAGTTGCTTCTTTTTCAGAAGTCACCAACACTCGATTTCTAAAATATCATCACCATTTCCTGTTTCTCAGAATCAGGACATTCCCAGTTGCTTCTACATATTTTTGAGGATTAAATAAAAAATGCATATAATATTTATTATATCTAGCATTAATACCTCCTTTGCCAGTATGTGCTGTTAGATAATGACATAATAGTGGGGTTATTTTCACAAATAATATTCTGTACCCTAAAGGCCACAAGGCTTCTCTTCTGGTTCCAAAGGTTTTCCTACTATCTCTTATTCTGCCTATTAGACATTGTAGTTATGTACTTAGATGTTCTTTAAAGATTATCCTTGGTACCTCATAGATTAGAATGCTTCCGCTGAAGCAGTTACCAATTCTGTTATGTAATTGTATAATTAATGTATAATTAATTAATGTAGTAAAAATCTTAACAAAAACTCTCTAAAAAATAAACAGGCTGCCCTGAGACATCATGACTTTGATTTTCAAAAAAAGGTGAGGGGGAAAAAATAATGAGATTATAACAAAAAAGAAAGGAAACAAAGTTTATGTCTATAGGGGGTAGGGAAGGTAAGGTGGGTAGGGCTATGGGGAAAAAATGAGAATTAAGTTATGTCATATTCTGGTACAAATTCTCATTGTTGAGTGCAATCATGATGTGTATATGTAATGTACCAATAAAGATTTCAATTTTAAAAAAAAAGAAATAGAGAGAAAGTGGGAGTATGTCCAACATAAAGAGTAAAGGTCTCTCAACACTAATTTTCATTCTGGGATTGCATTTCTCAAATGTGAGATTGAGGCACCTGCCCTCTATTGATCATAACATTGACTGACCTCAACATCATTTTAGTAGTAGCACTTCTAGAGAATTTCCTCTCCACAAAATTTTTATCCTACCTCCTTAAAGACACTCATAAAATAATATGGTGGGGAACTCCAAGGGGATAAGAGTGTAGTAACTAAGAGAATTAATAAAATAGGGGGTAACTAATTTCCTAAAATAAACTTCTTCTTATTGTAATTTTTCATATTTATAAGTTTTAATTTAATAATTCTGTTGCATTCTAGGCAGCCCAAACAAATTATCTGAACTATCAAACATATATATTATTACATTTACAAAGTACAAGTACAGCAATTTAAAAATAAAATTTGAAGTACAACCCACTCCTAAATAACAAATATATTGAAAATAATTTTTAGTTTTCATTTTAATTTACACACACCACTAATACATATTTATAGTGTATAATTTAGTACATTTCAACAATGTACAATGATCACATAACTATACTTGCCATAAGTATAACTTTTTTTTTTTTTTTTTTTTTTTTTTTTTTAGGTTTTTGGAGACAGGGTCTCGCTTTGTGGTTCAGGCTGGCCCTAAGCTCAGCCTCAAACTCACATCACAATCCTCCTGCCTCTGCCTCTCGAGTGCTGGGATGACAGGCGTGAGCCACCACGCCCGGCACTGTGGTATGTGGTACTGGTTGCTGCTGGGTGTGAGTCTCCACACCCAGTATTGTTATGTGGTTACCGGGGAATCGAACCCGGGTCCTTGCGCTTGCGAGACAGGCGCCGGAACCACTGAGCTAACTCCCCGGCCCCCATAAGTATAACTTTAAACATTTATTATTTTTGCATTAGAAACATTCACAATTCTCTCTACTAGTTTGAAATATGCATAAATTGATGTCAACCCTAGTTACTCAACTATATGTTAGAACATTATTCTTACAGAATATTATTCTTCTAGAGCATAGCACCTTCAGAAAAATCCACTGGTACAACTATAGAGATGACTTTAGTTACTGAAATACAAATTCATAATGTAAAAGGTGCCCCTTCTGAGGATTTATATGACTCAGAAATAAAAATTTACCATTCCATAAAGAGAAGGATACTTTAATAAATAGTCTTCAGATGTTTGTCTTTTATCAAAACAATTTTCCTCTTTGGCTTCACAAATGCCCAAGTCACCTTGACTAATGAGTCAATTTTTATAGTAATCTCTCCATGTAGTTCAACAATACAACAACTGATTCAAATGTTAATGCCCAAATCTTTAAGAAAAGTTTCTTTGCTAAGCAAAAGCCTATTGGATGGAAAGCAATGAGGAAGAGAAAAGCAGAGCAAAGCTGCTTAGTTTGTGACAGCCAAAGGCCAGTGAAGAAAAAAAAAAAATGCTAAAGAAGAAGAGAGCAAGAACCCAATCCAGACCCAGGACCACACCTTCGTAACCAACACAGACTTGCCCAGAAATGTGCTGCAGCATCCATTGGGAAGCCCCCAAACCAGCCAAGTGGATATAATCTAGCTTAAACTTCAAATGTTCATAGACATTCACAATGGACTTCAAGTGCTCCTCAATATTCCTGGCAAGTGCACTATGACCTACCACTTATTTATTCTACCCTGTTCTAAGCAACTGAATATATATCCTGTCTCCAAACTTCTTGCACTTGTCTCATATCACTGATCTCAGGTGATCAGCTTACTTGCTACTTCACTGAGAAAATCAAAGAGATTTTTAACAATTACTGAAAAGCCCCTGAACCACTTTGACTGCAGATCTATATTCTTGTCTTCCCCTTCTGTGCATTCCTGATCCTCTCTCTGAGTAAGCTTGTTGAACTAACTATTCCTGGCAAGACCAGATCCCCCTTTTCACTGGCTTCTCTCCTCTCGGCCTCATCCAAGGGCAGTGTTAACTTTCTCTTCCTTCTCCTGGAACATTAATTACCCCCTCTCCTCCACCTTGCTATTATTTCTCTCACCTTTCTATCCTATTCCCTTTTCCATTTTTATTAAGAAAATAAAGCAAAACAGCTTGCACCAAAATGTATGGTGATATTTCCAGCTAAAAAATTTAGAGACAGTAATGAATTTCATTGATTCAATAGATATTTGTCCAGCACTTTTCGTTGTACAAGTCTAGAACTTTTGACAAATATATAAGGATATTTAACTAGCACCAAAATTAAGTTGTATAACAGTTCTGCCACCTCAAAATATTATCCTTTGCCCTTTTGCAGTCAATCCTTCTCCCTTCACCGCCAGCTCTGTAAGCCACTGACCTGCTTTCTCTCTTTAAAGTACCATCTTTTTCAGGTTGTTACCTAAGTGGAACTAACACTGCCTTCAGGTTATATCTGACTACTTGTTACATTTCCAGTCCACCAATCCTGATCCAGGCTGCTCTAATTTCTGTCTTATTTCAAATGTGTCCCATCTAGCTTCTCAGTTTACTCAGAACTCAAATCCTAGCAAAGAGTAACTCAATCATCCCATTTCTGTGTTTACAGTCCTACAGTCCTCCCATTTTACTCCGAGTAAAATCCAAAGTTCTCATAATGACCAAGAAGATGTAGAGTCTGGCCCCATAGAACAGGTCGAATTCACTGACCTTCCTCCCGTTGACTTCACTCTCTTAGGCTTGATGAGTTTTTTGTTTTCACTGGAGCATGACAGACCAGCTGCTGCTTCAGGACATTCATAATGACTGGCCCCTTTTCTTTAATTTTTCTACCAAAAATGTACATTTTAGTCTGCCATATTCTTCAGATCTTTCGCACACATGTACCAGCTCTTCACTGGCTTCCAAGACTACCTGTATCCTGCTCTCTCACAACTGTCTCTTGCCTTCGTCTTATGCTTTGTTTCTCCTTAGTAGTTTATCCTTCTAATGCCTTATGAATATATCAAATTATATGCCGATTGTTCTGACTCATCTCTCACACTGTAAGCACTACCTCAAAAACTTGGGGTTCTGTAAGCATGGTGGATTGCTGTATCCTCAGCTTGAAACAACACTAAGAATATAACAGGGCTGAACAAATAGCTATTGAATCAGTAAAATCTGTCACCATCTAGAGTATTTTTAATAGCTGAGAATATCAGTGTCCTCTCTTGTGGGAGCTACTGTGCTTTTGTAGTAAAAGATGGTTCTTTTTTGTTGTTTTGTTTTATTTTTTTAAGTATTCTGATAGAGTGCTTCTGACCTCATTGGTGGATCGGGCCGATTGCAAGGAAAAAGTTTTACCTGCCCTTGCACTTCCATCTCAAATTTACTCATCTCTGTGGGCCTGTATACTCTACTGTTTATTTATCTTGGAATTATTTTATTATCCTCTTTACATGGTTCCAAGATGGAAAGCCCTCAGAGGACTGTTTATGCATCCTCCGAGTGCTCTCAGACCTGACCTTAAGAAATAACTGCAGCTCCTCACAGAAGATGGTGAATATAAAACCCTCCTCACTTGCTTTGGGCCAGAGAGATCTCTGCCCAGCAACCAAAGCAGGTTGCTGTTAGCTGTGGGACATTGCAAAGCTGAGGAATCACCCTTAAGGTCCCGTAACAGATGTATCCTCCTCTACTGTAGTGAGGCCACTGGAGTCAGCCACCTCCAGGTGTCTTTGAAGGTACAGTTCATACCATACATCCTTCTGTTCTCCTTGCAAGCAAAAAAGTATGCAAGTTGTCAGTTTTGTGTTCTATAATAGAACACTGTGACACAGGTAAAGTATAAAGAAGAGGTTTACTAGGCTCATGATTCCTGTGGCTAAAGCCCAAATAAAACTATTCCAACTCTGATGATGGCTCTACTCACAACACAACAAGATGACAACACAATCTGTTGTTATGGCTGCATGTTGGAAAAGAAAGCTCTAATTCCTCTCATCCTTGTTTGTAGAATCTCTCTCAATATTGGGCCAACCTCTGTCCTCCAAGGAAATTCAGATTCATGGAAGGCGGAAGTTCTCTGTCACTGTCACCATGTTTGGCCCCCTTTGTTGTCATTCCTGGGACATCTTCCAGAATGGAAGGATGTTTCAAAGTTATCCCATGGAAGCTTTTTATTATTATTTAATTGACAAGAGGCAGATGTAGGTGTTTCTGTTTTATGAGCCTAAACTCTATGGGAACCCTGGGCAATTGGCATTTTTTTAATTTGATGGCCACAGCAGATTAAACCAGGATTCAGAGCAAAAAAAGGTAGGGAAGAAAGAAGAGGGATGAGAATCCCATACATGTAAATAGATTTGACTCTAAAGAAACGTTGATTCAAGACTGGTATAAAGAAATAGCTAATTAAGTAATATGAATATATCCCAACAGCATTTTCTTTGTTTTTATTTTTGTTTGGGGTTTTTTGTTTGTTTGTTTGTTTGTTTTTGAAACAAGTTCCCACTTTGTAGTTCAGACTGGTCCTGAACTCAACAATCCTCCTGTCTCTGCCTCCTGAGTGCTGGGATTACACACATGAGCCACTATGCCCAGCACTGTGGTATGTGGAACTAATTGCTGGTGGGCATGAGTCATCACGCCCAGTATTGGTGTGTGTGGTTACCAGGACTGAACCTGAGACCTTGTGCTTGTAAGGCACTTGCCAGAACCACTGAGCTAAATCCATGGCCTTTTATTTATATTTTTGAAAGGATGCATTAAGTATTTTCTGGGTTTGTTTCTGTGGTGTATTTCTCAAACTGTGTGTATGGGAATGATGTCAGAATTGCCGAAGAGTTTCAGAAAAAACAAGGAATTATATACACAAACATCCGTTTTGACATAGCCACGGTACATTTATCCAAGCTAAGTAATTAATATTATTGATGAAACTGTACATTTTATTCATATTGTATCAATTCTTCCATTAATGTGTTTATTCTGTACCAAGATTTAATCCAGAGATGTCAGTGATAATTCACAATCTTCTTCCTTAAGCTCCTCTGATCCATGTTAGTTTCTCAGGCTTCCTTTATCTCTCATGACCTTGACACTTCCAAAGAGCATTCTGGTCACACATGTTGTCAAATGTCCCTCAGTTTATGTTTCCTGATATTGTTTCAGGATGAGGCTGAGTTATGGTTTGGGGGAAAAACATTAGAGACCTGAAGGTCCACTTTCCCTGCATATCAGCGTGACTTAATACAGAGGTTCTTTTTTGAGTTTTTTTATTTAGTCTGCTCTTGGTCTATTTTATTCATATTTTTTTTAACTTGTTAAATCCACTAGGGTGACTACTATCAAAATAAGAAAAAAGAAGTACTAGTAAGGATGTGGAGAGATTAAAGAAATGTAAAATAGCCCATCATCTGGGAATATACAGAAACTCTCCTTGAAAACTATAACAGAGTTATTACCTGATCCAGACATTCCATTTTGAGGTTCATACCTAAAGAAGTGAAAGACAGAACATAAAATGATATCTGTAGCAGCTCTGTTCACAAAAGCCAAAAGTTTGGAGGCTCCATGCCTTTCAATAGATGAAGAGATAAACAAAACATGGTAGATATGTGCAATGAAATAAATTTTATTCAAGGAGGAAAAAAATTCTGCTGTGTGCTACAGTGTAGATGACTATGTTGAGGATGTGGTTAACAGCCTGGAGGACATTGTGCTGAATAAAATAGGCCAGTGACAAAAGGACAAGGATCTCATGATGATATTTATAAGAGGTACTTATAATCAAATCCACAGAGACAGAAGTTACCAAGACCTGGGAGCTCATCGTTTAATGGGTGTAGAGTTTTGTGCTTTGTTATCACAATAAAATTTTTAAAGATTACAATACAAAGTAAGAATATTCCTGCAAAATAGATGTAATAGAAATGTTCCAAGTGTGCAAACACAAATGCAAACAAGTACATACTTTAGAGAGAAATCTCTATCAAATAGATTACTCGTAATTCTCTCCGATCTCACAGAAACACCAAGATTTTCACAGTAAGTATATTAGTCAACTATCTTTAAGTATTAGACTAGAAATGAT
>PVIR01010169.1:0-50822 GCA_004026965.1 Petromus typicus
GGTAACCACATAACAATACTGGGTGTGGAGACCCACACCCAGCAGCAACCAGTACCACATACCACAGTGCCGGGCATGGTGGCTCACGCCTGTAATCCCAGCACTCGGGAGGCAGAGGCAGGAGGATTGCTGTGATGTGAGTTTGAGGCTGAGCTCAGGGCCAGCCTGAACCACAAAGCGAGACCCTGTCTCAAAAAACATTAAAAAAATATATATATATATATATTTCTCAAAGCTTCAACAATACCTATTCTAGATCTTTTTTTCACCTGTATTTTTTTTTTCTTTAAAATATATGCAACAAGATTCACAGAAAGGACTAACAAGTATTTGGGTCCCATCACCCTACTGTTGTCTTCACAACACTCGTGGGCAATGTCAAGGAGCACAGCGGGGGGCCTAGTCCTCAAAATCAGGGTACTCACATCCCAAACTAGACATCATCACCTCAGCATTAAATCTAACCACATCCTTCATCCCTGATGCAAGCTGAGTCGCAAAAAAGCAAAATCAGAGGACCTGGACCCCATAAATGTTTCTTATTTCAGGATACTAGATTTATTTTTACTGTTATAAAACTTTGTGAACTGTTCTCTGCTATCATTCTGCAATACAATTTCTAACAAACAACTGACCACCTGTAAGACAGGATATGACACTAATCCCCAATGTTAATGTTAATCCTCATTAAAGAGGTAACAGTTTCACTTTATACTTCAAAATACCTCAATATCTGAAGGGAAAATTAAAACAGGATTAAAACTTACTACTCCTACTTGAAGAGTGGTGTAACTGACTTTCTGGGTGCTCCATAGCTGAGATTTAGAGACCCAAACCAAAACACAGTAAAAATGCTAAAAGGACAGTCAATATTTGGCCTTTACCATCCTCAGCCAGGATCCAGGGACTAAATAAGCAGACCCCTGTAAAAAGATGCTGGAACTCTGGGGAATTAGCTGACTTCTCATACAGAGTACCTGAGGGCTCCAGAGACCAGGAGCCAGTCAACATGCTTTCTCCAAGAGAACATCCTGAACACTTTGCAGAAAAGTTACTTGGCCAAGACCTGGTCCTATTGCGCAGATGATACTACTGGTAGAGGAAAGGGGCTCCTCACAAGGCCTCAAAACTAACACTTGAGAAACCTTGACTGACACCAACAGAAAGGAAAAAGATTAATTTTTAAGGAAAAAAATCGTTTTTTGACTTGATCTTAAACATCCAGTAGGAAAATATAACTGAAACAGAGTAAATATCACAATAAAAATATGAAAACAGAGTTACAGAAGACTAAAAAGGGATTCTAAATAAAGCATCACTTGTTACAACATCTATTGAAGAAAAAAAAACACCGAAGCACAAAAGAACAACCAGAATGGGCGGGGAATTTGGCTCAGTGGTTTCTGAGCCAGCCTCCCTGCCTCAAAAGTGCAAGATCCCCAAGTTTGATCCTGGTAACCACATAGAACAATGCCAGGTATGGTAACCCACACCCACCAGCAATCAGTACCATCCCCCACAATGCAGGGCATTGTGGCAGGAGGTAGGAGGAATGCTGAATTCAAGGCTGAGTTTAGAACCAGCCTGAACTACAAAGCAAGAACCTGTCTCAAAAAAAAGAGAGAAGAACAACCAGGAGAGGTCTAGTCCCAAAGTGTCCTACAGCCTTTCTTAATGTACTGCAATTATGTTATTTGAGGTATACTCAAGTATTACTCGGGTGCAGATCTGGCTTCATGTGTGAGTCTGCCTATAAGATAAAAATGCCATTATAAATATTCTAGTAACTAAGCATTATTACTTTAGTGGTATAAACTTTGTATTGTCCACTCTACATTTTGTAGTTTTTGTTAGCTGGAGCAAATCACAATAAAGATTTTCAGGCCTATAAAGCAGGGGCCTGCTCCCAGATTCTGAGCCCTGTAGTAAGAATTTCAGTGGCCAAATGGTCACACAAGAGCATGGACACCTTTTACTTAATGTATTCCTTCATTATTGCAATTAAAATTACGAAGATACTTTTATTGGCAAAAAAAGGATAAACACGTCAGGGCAAAGAGAAGTTAATATTCAAGATAAAAGGCTCTTCCAAATGCTGCCCAATTCGGAATTCTGTCACTTTGGAGAGTCACTATTCATCATAACTCTACATTTAATTTTCTGCTCCTCCTTGTTTAACATGCTTATAAAGTATGTATCTTCAGAATTCTACAGCATCAAGCTGATGTTCTTATGTGCTATTATCAAAGCAAAACATTACATCTATATTCCTGACAACCCCAAATTTCAATGATTTACTATGACCTTGCCTTCTTTTCCAGAACATCAAAGAATAATACTTTGTACTTCTTCACAACAAAACCAGATCCTTTTATGTCACATGTAGATTAATTAGGACTCAATTTTCAATCCTTAGCTAGCAAGAGTCAGGAACTCTGATAGTTTGAAGCACCCTTAGAAAGTATCTTCAGGCCTTTGCCCCTCAGTATCCCTTAAGGGGTGAGTGAGGAAAGGAATTCAAAAGGATACAAATTGATGGGTAGAGGAGAAATCATAATTTTGAAATTGCACTTTTAAGAAACCTGCTGCTTTAGAATACAGTTACTCATAATGCTTCTTTTTCCCTTCCAAGAAATTAATTACATGAATTCCCAGGGGTCTTAGAGATACAATAAACCTGTGCTTCTCATCTGTAAAGTGAGCCTGTGTTTTCCCTGTATACTAGATTCACAAATCCCAAAGACTGTCATCCTCAAAGAACCAGAACCACAGAGGTTAGCATGTCTCTAAACTTCAAATATATGACGTTCGCATTCTAATTAGCCCAGTAAATAAGATAACTAACACACCCTAAAACACATATCCTAGATGTTTTGAGGACACCTCTAGGACACATAAATAGTCCCAGCCCCAGGCCATAATGCTCTTCACTCTGAGTATTCACTCTTCTTTCTGAACGTACCCTTCTTTTTGCCTAATACATCTTTCTGTGCGCTCATTCACACATCCTGCATTCTTTTCTCTGACGTAACTCAGCAAACCTACACTCTAGCCCTTAGGTGGGGCAAGTCGCGGTCACTGTCTCCTCTTTCAGACAATGCTAGGTGGTACTACTATCAAATAAATATCTACTTACTAAATTTCACATTTTCCCTACAGTTTTGACTTTAAAATGTGTCCCATGAAGCTGTAAAATCAGAGTGCTCTAGTCAAAAGTCTCTTTAATTTTCTGTGATTATACCATTAATTTGATGTTAGCCTTGCTTCTGTTTGTATTTAAGTTTTTTTCATCTCTTGGTTTTTTTGAACATGTAAAACATAAAAAGTATCCTTAAAGTCTTTTTTCTTTCTATATTCCTTCTACCTCAGTTCTATCTACCATATCCCCTCTCTTAAAGCTAATTATATTTGGTACATTTTTAGTTTATACAGTATTCCTAAATTTATATAACAATAAGCAAATATACAATTTCTCCTCTAGACAAAAGTAGTGAAATATATCCACACAAGGTACCTTTGTATTTTTCCTTTTTAAATTAACATAAATTAAAATAGGTTAATTTCCCAAAGGCAAAAATTTTAATTCCCTTTCTACTAGATCAGATTTTAAAATCATTCCATTAAGGAATATCCAAAGAGTTATTTTAATAATATAATCTCCCTTCCATGTCCTAACATAAAATAAAAAGAAAATTTTGACTAAATATTAAAATTATATTTAGTAACCATGGCAACATTTTCCTCTCAATGTGACTTCAGTTAACTCCATTTCTGGAAAAGTAGCATCACTTGCTGTGAGACCTTTCTCCGCTCTCTTCAATCAATAGAGGCTAACTTTACAAGTTTTAAATGATTTTCCATTTCTCTATCTCTCCTGCCTTTGAAGAAGAGATAGTAACACCAAAATAATAATAGAAGAATATAAAACCCTGTTAGCTGGATGTGGTGATGCACACCAGTAACCCCATTACTCAGAAGGCTGAGACAAGAGGATCCCTGAAAGTTGGAGACTTGCTTGTGCTATAGAGTGAGCTCAATGCCAGCCTGAACTACACATCAAAATCCTATCTCAAAAAAAAACAAGCATGCTACATGAATCTAAGTGAATGGGGAATTAAAATATCAAAACAAAAACCTGTGTAAAACACAACAGAACCAGTCTCTTTCTGTCTGCATTTGAAATGTTCAAAATAATTTTGACTTTATAAAAGTTAAAAGTAAACCCAGAAAATTCTAAGCATCTACTACATTAAAGCTTTTTTTTTTTGGTAGTACCACAGATTGAACTCAGGACCTTGCACTTGAGAGGGCATGTGCCAGAACCACTGAGCTAAATCCCTGGCCCAACCAGTTTTAATATAGCAGGGCCAGGGAATTAGCTCAGTGGTCCCAGCACCTGTTTGGCAAGTGCAAGGTCCCAAGTTCTAAACTCAGTATCAGGAAAAAAAAATTTATTTTTGAAGGAATACAAAAAGAATATGAAATAGTAACCCTTGGGGAGATAGTAAACATTTTTGCCTACGAAAGCAAAAATTACGAGGAGCTGCCATTTCTAAAAGCAACATCATTTTGTCCTATTTTACCCATCTGCACTATTCACCGTATTTAAACCATGTATGGTCCAAATGAAATTGTGTCACTACCTTCCAAACAGTTTCAGACCATGACATGGACTAGCAACTAGCCACTAGCAAGAAATACTGTTATCAGCACATTGGACTTGGCACTCTAGACTGACTTAAACTTACTGGGAAGCAAAGCTCGGCAGGTTAATGAGGAACATAATCAAATTTTATATACTATTCTCAAAAATGTGGACTATGTTCTTCAGTTGGGCATTCATATATTAATAGGATCTATCTGTTCTGATCCATCTCAACTCTACTAGAACTCCCCTAACCAAGTACATCCCCTTAAATCTTTCTCTTCTTCAAAATATAGCTCAATAGCTAACCCCCAACACTTTTATTCTCATAGTATTACTGGCTGGTGCTGCTCAGGTGTGAATTCAGCCTGGCTCTCTGGATTTTTGGATTTGTTCAGTCACCCACAATCAAGACTTATCCACAATCAAGAAAAGCCCAAGAAAGTGGGAACATGACTTTCTTTACAATCCTGACCAAATTAGGAAAGCGAATTAGTCGGCTTCTCACCCTCATCTCACAGACACAATCCATTTTTAAAAAGAAGGTAGAACAAAAGCCAGGAAATACCTATACACAGATTTAGCCAACCACTGGTCCAGACAGCTACGAGTATTGTGTCCTCCCGCATCAATATTAGAAATGGCAGTTTATACTGTCAGCGTGAGGAAGCTTAGAGAAAAGTTCTTAAAAAAAAGAAAAAAAACCCCTAATTTTTAAAGATCCAACTCAATCTCTCAATATAGCAATTATTCTTTGCAGTATCATTCACTTTAGAATCTCATCATATTCCCTACAACTTCTCATTAAGGAACTCTTTCCAATTAAGACTTTTAGTAGCTCACCTATATAATGGACATGTTGTTTATGACTTAAAAACAGTAGATGTACCCAATTAGCCATTTATAGTACAGCACTCCATATTACTGTATTAAAAAACTTTTGATACAGCATCATAATTAGTTTACATGTATCTTCTTCACCTAATAAAGATTCTAACCTCCTTTAGGGGCCTGATATTAATCATCTTAGTACTGCTAAAGCCTAGCACAGTGCTTCACAATCTTTTCAATCTAATGAGTGAGAAAACTATAAATCAGTTACAAAGAAGAGGACATGATCTAGACAAAGATTCCCAATTAATAGTCCCTAAGTTGAACAGTGACAAGAGACTTATGTTTCAAGTACCTATATAGTAAACATTTAAGAAAACCAGACTTGACAACACTGAACAATCATGCATAAAAACCTAGATGTCTTGCTTCTGTCGGGGAGGAACACTGGAATATCGGTCATGTGCCCTAAAATTTAAGATTTTTTTTTTTGAGACATGTTCTCGCTTTGTAGTTCAGGCTGGCCCTGAGCTCAGCCTCCAACTCACATCACGGCAATCCTCCTGCCTCTGCCTCCTGAGTGCTGGGATTACAGGCATGAGCCACCACACCTGGCACTGTGGTATATGGCACTGACTGCTGCTGGGCATCAGTCTGCAGGCCCAGTATTGTATGTGATTACCGAGGAATTGAACTTGGGTCCTTGTACTTGCAAGAAAGGCACTGGAACCACTGAACTAAGTCTCCAGCCCTAAAATTTAAGAATTAATGAGAACAAAGTTGCTCCTTTTACATTAGGTAAGTAATCTTTAGTTTGGCTCTTTTTTCTATATCTCATTCATGTCACCTCACTGGCACTTACAACTATATAATTTTGCATCCACTGATAAAGACTCATGAATTGAGCTGGGAATGTTGCTTTGGGGGTAGAGCCCTTTGCTAGCATGCTGAAGGTCTTAGGTTCTACCCCTAGCACTACAAATAAATAGATGAGGGAAGGAAAGAGCAATGAATCCTGGTAGGCTGTCCTATTCAAATTTCAGCCGTTTCTACTCCCTACCTATCATATTCTTCCACTGTCAAATAACGTCGTCAAAATCTCCTCTTATTCAAAATCTTTTTTTTTTTTTTGAGACAGGGTCTCACTTTGTAGTTCAGGCTGGCCCTGAGCTCAGCCTCAAACTCACATCACAATCCTCCTGCCTCTGCCTTCCGAGTGCTGGGATTACAGGCGTGAGCCACCACGCCCGGCACTGTGGTATGTGGTGCTGACTGCTGTTGGGTGTGACTCTCCACGCCCAGTACTGAAAGTGGTTAACCGGGGATCTAACCCGGGTCCTTGCACTTGCAAGACAGGCGCCGGAACCACTGAGCCAAATTCCCGGCCTCCCCTTATTCAAAATCTTAACAAAAGGAATCTATAGTGCTCAGCAGTAAAGACAGAAAGCAGAGTTTAGATAAATCACTACAAATGCCTTAGACTGATGCGTTAATGGGTCAAGTATTCTGTACAGCAGACTCTTTAAAGTATACTATTAATGATTTCTTCTCATCCTGAGAGCTAGTTTATCACAGAACACTGAATTCAATAAATACTCATGCAATTTTTAAAGAAGTATGAGCCCTGTGTTCTGGTTAAGAACAGGGGCAATGAAATCCCCAAATATACCAACGCTGGTTCCAAATCTTGATTCTACCATTCCCTAGCTGAGAAATTCTGCAAATATTACTTAACTACTTCACAAAGTTTTAGTTTCCTTATCTTTAAAATATGGGTAACAGTAGGTACTAATAAGTACTAATAGAATATTAATTGGTATACATTTAATAACACCGCTGCATGGCTTAAGACAATGATTCAAAAACCCTAGAATACTTCTTGCTACCTAGAAAACTGAAAATGCAACTACCATTTGAGTATTTATGTACAGAAACAAAAACTGCTAAAACAAGATCTCTGATGAAAAAAAATCTAAATGTGGGAACACAAAAAGAGATATAGTTAACATATGAGCTAAAGTAGTAGAGTAGTGCCAACTGGACAAAAGGCAAAAGAAAAGTCCAACGAGAAATAAGAGGACAACAAAAGCAAAAAAAAAAAAAAATCAAAGTGTTTATTTAGCAAGATAATTAGTAAGTTGAAATGGACAGATGAAAAATGAGTAAGTAGCAAAAAACAAATGCACATTAGTTAGAACCAGCAATCATAATTAATCCCAACCATATTTACTGAAGCTTAATATAAAGAATGCACTGTGTGCTTTGGCATGGAAAGACAAAAAGACACATAAAAAACTCTATTGCTACAATCCTTTCTCTTTAAGACACTTGACTAGGTGTCAGTGCATAGCACATCATAGATGCATGTTTAATCAGTAAATGTTTTTCATAAATGTAATCAAATGAAAAGACAAAGGGATCAAAGTAGGAAGGCTTAAGAGAAAGTAAAGAACATCATCTGGAATACATATACCTAACTGTAGATCTGTTCTCCACCTCAGTACACATATACATCACATAGCAGACAACTGGGTAATTTCTACATAAGAAAATGAATAAAACACATACAAAGACAAAATAAAGTAAGTTGTATTATTAATTGTATAATACAAGATAGCTGGTTAACTAATATGATAGTATATTATTAGGCTTCGGAAAGGAATGGCTGATTCCAGAGCTGGGACAAGGAAGGTATAAGGTGATCCTGGAACATCTCAAAGTGCCAACAAAGAAAAAAGTGCCAAACAAAAGAATGGGACCAACCTGTAATAGTTCAGAATAGGCAAAGCTTCAACAATTTGAATGACAGTGACAGGACAAAGATGTGTACTATCATAAATAAATGAACAAAGAAAAGAACTCTGACTGAAGAATATTAATATACAAGGAATGGAAAAAATCATCATTAGAAAACAGTAAAAATTTCTGCAGGGACAGCTAAAAAGGCAAAGGTTTAACAAACAAGGTATTTGTAAGCACTCAAAGTATCTCCTTCAAACAACTTATTTATATGTAAAGTGATATTTTAACATTACAGTGGAGAAACCTGGCAAACATCACCTCACTAAAGAACCACGGTTAGCATTACCAATAGGAAGACAAACTGATGTTATGGTACCATATGATGGGCAGAGGGAATATTACCTTCCTCCATCTAATCATGAGAAAATACCAGACAAAACCACGCTGAAGAAATGCAAAATACCCAACACCTCTCACAGCTGGGGATTTAGTTCAGTGGTTCTAGTGCCTGCCTAGCAAGCACAAGGGCATGGGTTCGATCCCCAGCAACCACAGACAACAATGCTGAGTGTGGAAACTCACTCCTACCAGCAATCAGACACACAATCCACAATGCGAGATGTGGTGGCTCACACCTGTAATCCTAGCACTTGGGAGGCACAAGGCAGGAGGATTGCTGTGAGTTCAAGACTGAGTTCAGGGCCAGCCTGAACTACAAGCCGTCTCAAAAAAAAAAAAAAAAAAAGAAAAAAAAAATCCAACACTTCTAATCAAAAGTGTCAATGTGTTAAAGATTCCCCCACCCCCAAAAAAGGCCACTGAGAAACTTCTACAAATTTGGAGAAGTCTAAGAGGACATGACAATTAAATGCAATACAGGATTCTGGATTGGGTCTTGGAATATAAAAGAACATTAGTAGCAAAAATGATAAAATCTCAATCAAGGCTATGATTTACTCTGAGTTAATATTACTGTTCGAGGAGAATGGATATGATAAAATATATTATAAGTATATATTAAAAAGTCACAACAAAACCTAATGTTTTGTACAATTAGTGTTTTGTTCAAAGTGGTGCTTTCGTTCACAAATGCTTTTGTTTGCAAAGAGCTCAGTTTGCAAATAGAAGTGTTCGGCAAAATTTTGTTTTCATCTGCCAACTCTGCATTGTGTGACAAACACAACCATGGCCATCTTTCCCACACATACACAAACATATCCACATTTTCAAAAATCAGAAAACAAATTGTTTGTGAAATGAGGCCCTACTGTACTAATACAATATATACGAAAAGAGAAACAATAATGTCTGATCAAAAATATTATTATCAGTATTAATTTCTTGTTTTTTTTTTAATCGGACCACGGTCATGTAAAATTTTAACATAAAGGAAGCTGATGAAGTATACAGTTCAAGAGAATTTCCTATACTACTTTTGTAACTCTTGTAATAAGTCTAAAATTAATTCAAAGAAGTTGTTTGTTTTTTGTTTGTTTTTAGGGCTGGGGATTTAGCTCAGTGATTCCTGCATCTGCCTTGCAAACCCAAGATCCTGAGTTTGATCCCTGGTAACCACATACCACAATGCTAGGCATGGTGACGCATGCCTATTATCCCAGCACTCAGGAGGCAGAGGCAGGAGGATTGCTGTGAGTTCGAGGCTTTCCTGGCCTACATAGTGAGCTTTGGGCCAGCCTAAACTACAAAAGAGAGACCCTGTCTTTTAAAAAAAAAAAAGATTTTTTAAAAAAGATGTGGTTCACAAGTAGTAGTAGTGTGTGCCTGTAATACTAGTACTTCGGAAGCTGAGGAAGGAGGATCACTGCAAGTTCAAGGCCAGCCTGGGTTACACAGTAAGTTCAAGGTCAGCCTCAACTACACAGGGAAATCTTATCTCAAAAAAAAAAAAAAACATGTGTGGGGGCGGGGGATTTAGCTCAGTGGTTCAGGCGCCTGTCTTGTAAGCCCAAGGGCCCGGTCCAATCCTCGTAATCACATATAATACTGGGTATGGAGACTCAAACCCAGCAGCAATCAGTACCACAGACCACAGAGCCGGGCATGGTGGCTCACGCCTGTAATCCCAACACGCCTGCAATCCCAGCACTCGGGAGGCAGAGGCAGAAGGATTGCTGTGATGTGAGTTGTAGGCTGAGCTTGGGGCCAGCCTGAACCACAAAGGGAGACCCTGTCTCAAAAAAATAAATAAATAAATAAAGCAGATGTGAATGTTGAAAGAGTGTTAGTTACAATACCGTACTTTTTTTTTTTTTACCTTGACTGACTAGTAACTTATCTACACAGTAGGTATTGTGAGCTACTAGAGATAACATTCTGTTTTTAGCGTCTAGTATTAGTCCAATAACACAATAAAGCTCTAACAGTTTACCAAATTAAAATCAGCTAAATAAAAAAAGAATTTCCATTCAAATATTCTAAAAATGATGAGCAATCAGATTTCATCTTAAATTATATAAGCTTCCTCAAAGCTTTACTTTCAACAGCAGCCAATATTATTATCATTGCTTACTTCACAAAATATAATTTAAATAAAATCCTTACCTTCCAACCACTGCCAGCCTCTCTATAATATGGGAAGTTATCACAAATCCACTGGTAAATCTCACTTAAAGTCATTTTCTTTTTGGGTGAGCTATTAATAGCAAATGTAATGAGGCTGGCATAACTGTATGGAGGTTTCCCATCTTTGTGCTGTTGAACTTCTTCCTGGTCCAGAGTTGTATTTGGGTCAAGGAGCGCATTCTTCTTAGAAATTCCTGTTCCATGTGCATTTTGGGTCGTGTCAGATTTCTGGATGGCTGCTCTCATGGTGAGCTGTGGTAACCAGTCCATAGATGTTAGGCTGCTCTCCAGTTCAGATGTCATCCTGAAGGTAAATAGACTTCTTAGTCAGTATCAAGGAAAGAACCCCTGCTTCTCAAAATAATCCAATATTCACAAATCTAGTTGTTCCAAAGTGAGGGAAAGTCTGAGTTAAATCTGGAGGAAAAAGATTGAGTATGTTAATAACCACGCCAAATATTTAAAAGATCAACATTTCCAATCCTTTCTTTTAATTTGCTGTGCTTTTAATACATATATACAAAGTAGTGCTGAGGGCAATCTTTCTAAAAAAGAATGTCTGCCATTTTAATAGGGCAGCAAGACCTTGGCACAAAAAATTCCATCTGTAGCCCAGCTCTTTCTTATCAAACCTCCAGGAGCCCATAAAAACTTAAGACTACATATTTGTATCTCAATTTCTTTTATCCAAATTTTAGGGAAGTCATATAAACAGAAATTTCAGAAGTAAGCTGGAGGCACAATGTCAGAGAAGTAATTGAGAAATCACACAGGAATGTGCATGGAGCAAAGAACGTACTGAGCAGGTGGTAAGTGGGAAGGGTAAAGCACCACAGACAAGAATAGCAAAAAGACAATCTAGCTAGGGGAGTTCACTGAAAAGAAGAAGGCCAAATCAAGGACACTGGTGAACAAGCGATGAGCATAGGCAGCACCAGGCAGTAATTAAGAGAAAAAGTCAAGAAACCAGTTTATAACAATTAATGATCTAGTATGTAAGAGATTCAATCACATAAATGGTCAGGAAGAAGAGCATTACAAGCTTAAGGACAAGCTTGGGCAAATTTCCAGTACTCTAGATTCTCTAATATATTTATCTTCAAGGCTAAAACCTTCAGATCATTACTACTCAGAGAAAGAAATACAAAATCTGCCAGGTTAACACACATTCTAGAAAAGGAAAGAAGCTATTTTAAGATCAAAGATGAGACTACAGAAAGGAAGCTTGACAGATCACACAAGAACTGTTAACTTTCAGCAGAGATGTATGCTCTTCTATCCTAGGAACAAAAAGCAGAAATCGTAAGCCTGGAAAAGCAATAGAGAAGAATGAAAAGAGATGTGAGAGATATCAAAATAAAAGGAAAAAAAATAGAGCAGCTCAGTCACCTTGCAAGAGCAAGGTCCTGAGTTCAATCCCCAGGTACTATATACCACAAAATGCTGGCAGTGGCGACTCACACCTGTAATCCCAGCACTCAGGAGGCAAAGGCTGTGAGTTAGGTTGGCCTGGGCCTCATAGTGATTTTGGGACCAGCCTGAACTACAAAGCGAAACCCTATCTCAAAAAGAAATTCTCCTTCTCTAGTATATGCATTTCTTTGAAACTTCAAATTTAAATTTCCCCAAAAGTATCTTTAGCTTGAAAAAAAAAATCTGCCATCCTATAATAATAACCAGAAATGACTGACCCAAACTAGAAGAAAGTTATAAGGACTTGAGAATAGACATGATATTTACAGATTGCATGACATCATGAGAAAGGAAGGTATCCCAGATATTATAACTAATCTCTGCAATTTAAAGATGAAAAATTATGATATGCTAAAGTAAAGGTTCATACAATTCCATACATACACAGCAAAACTAAAATAGATTTTAATCAGATCTCTTGGTTCCCAATCCTTTTCTACCATACTTCATCTGTAAAAGATGATAATTAAAACAATACTTAACAGATATAAAAACAAAGCACTCAGAACATTTCCAGGCAGTGTTTTAAAAATGTTAGCTATTGAGGTGTTGCTAATAATACAAGTACTGTTATTATTATTCACATGTCATTCATAATGTGCACTGTAAATAAACATACAATAAACACTTGCTATTCTCATGCTATTATTATACCAGAGCTTCATTTTGTTCAAATTAGCGAAGTACCCAGTTGCATGTGTTTTCTTAAGAGCAGGTTCCACACTGGAATATAATTCTTAACATAGATATCACCTACTGAAAACCACCTTTACTTTCTGTTACTTTCAACCAGTTCATGAGAGTATTAATGAAGTAATATAGATCTTAAAATGGTGTTATGATATACTGTGCATGTACAGACCTATGGTAGAGCAAGGAATCTATAGTCCAATCGGGAAATGCAAAAACAAGGGGAAAAAAAGAATCAAAGAACAAGACTGAGTTCTGAGTGTTGCAAAGTTCAGAAAAGGGAGTAACAAGGACTGCCATATTAAAAGGAGAAAAGAAGGAACTTCACAAAGCCTTGAAGAAAGTTAATATCTAAACAGTCAAGAAGGAAAAGGACCCTAGGCTTCAAAGGTATCCTATGTAAGAATTATGTTGTGCTCACATTCATTCTGCTGGAGCAAATTTTTTAAATACACTATAATGGAACTTCTGTTTTATATGCAAATAATTAAATTGTATATTCTTGGTTATGAGGTAAAAAGTGCCTCTAATATTGGTACATACACTGGTGGCAAAATAATTTCCCAATAAGCAAAAACACAAAAGATGACCATTACATTTGGCCAGATCACCAGTAACTTTAGAAGGAAACCTATTAGTGGAATGGTGATGACAGAAACCCACTTGCAGAAGAGAACAGATGGTGGTAAATTTAAAAACAGCATGGAAAGCTCTGAGGAATCTGGTTATGGAAATCTGGTTAAGAAATGTCAGGCCCTCATTACTTCACCTCATTCCAAAAGCTTCCTAGCTGACCTCTTGGACTCGATTTCCTCACTCTCTCTCCCTGCTAACCACCTCGAGTCCATGCATATACACCAAGATAAATATGTCAGCAATGCTTTCATGTCATTATGTCCAAACATTTTGTCTCCTTTTCTCCTATTTTACTCAGTCTACGCTCATTTACATCTACATTAGTTTATATTAATCTCTTATTAATCCTTTTCTAAACTCAATTTGGCATTTTACATGCTGCTTCATATATATAATTGTATCACAGGCCTATACTTTCTAGTCTCATCTTTCTCTCACTGAACTCCTCCCTTTAGATAAAGGATAGTGATCACACACTAGTAATTCTAATGCCAGCTACAAGTTATTTGAAAAAAATAATAGTAAATAGCTAAGGACTAAAAGCCTTCAGTTCTGAGATGTTCCTTCCTTCTCACTTTGTCTGTCCTTTAAGACACCAACCAAACACCTGGCACTCTGGTATGTGGTTACCTACAGAAATCTGGTCAATATCTTCTCTGTCTTCCATATTCTAAATAGAATGAATCCCACTCATATAGAAGATCTCAGTTATTTCTACAAAAGTGTAATTATCTTTATTATTAATGAGACTCAGCTCCCCTAAAGAAGAAACTTTCATGACTGAAACAGCAACTGCCCAATGAAGGTTCAAGTATGCTTGCGCATATCAATAACATTGATTATAAGCCAAACCATTTGTTATTTGCTAAAAGAAGTGGTGAAAAAGAGGATTTACATAAGAGGATACAGGATCAGTCTTTTCTAAGTTGAAAAAGTATGACTCCGAGCACAGATCAATAGGTACAAAGAAATACAATGAAACATAAAGACTTCTATTGGAATAGCAGAGAAAACTGAGGAGATAAAGGCAAAGACGTTAGAGCACATTAATTGTAGAAGAAAGCAAAGCATAGAGAACTTATGTCTGAAGTTCTTCAACCCATGATGGTATCTGATTAAAAGAACTTCCATAGTTTCACATAAAATTAAAAGGTAAAGAGCATTAAGATGCAACAGCTAAGCACCAAGTTATTTAGTCAAAACTAAGGCTTAATAAAATATTACCACTTATATGATTTCATTATGTGTGTTGGGGAGGGGGGGGTGGAGACAGGGTTTCGCTCTGTAGTTCAGGCTGGTCTTGAACTCACTATGTAGCCCAGGCCTGCCTCGAACTCATAGCAATCTTCCTGCCTCTGCCTCCCAAGTGCTAGGTTTACAGGCATGAGTCACTACACCTGGCACGGTGGTATGTGGTTACCGGGTATCAAAACTTGGATCCTTGTACTTGCCAGGCAGATACCAGAACCACTGAGCTAAATCAATCCCCTGCCCCTTCATATGTGCTTTTAAAATGCTGTACCACACAATTTGGGCCTCCTGCTGTAGTTCTCCTAATTCTCAAGGAACAGCAAAGGCTTACTCAGAATAGTTTCCAAGTCCCAACAAAATCAAAAAGTATAAGGAAGTAGTAAGATATTTTTTCCCTAAACAGAATAAGAAGAAAAACACCAGGAAAATGTATTGAATAAGAATAAAGAGGCAGTGATAAGGATAATGATCTTGTGATCCAAATATTACTGAATCCGCCCCCTCCATTCCTGGCACTTGGCATTTTACCTTGAGACTTGACAGCATAGGAAAAATTGAGCAATTGAGAACTCAGAAAAATCATTGTAATTTCCACCATAGTGATTCGGACATACTTGTAATCACCTGAGTCTCAGGGCAATGTGCACTGCAGCTCCTAGTACAGTACAGTGTCTGTACTGTACTACACCCCCAAGGCAACTAGAACCAGAAGCTAAGACACAGAATACTTGTTCTTACCTTCTTTCTTAGGAATATATCCTAACTGTATTCAAGATGACACCGTGCCTTTTGTCTCCCTCCTCTCCCTTCCTCTCTCCCTCTCTCTCTCTCTCTCTGGAATGTGAATATAACAGCTACTGTTCCACCAGTTATCTTCCATCACTAGATAATCGTAAGCAAACAAGTCAAACACTGAAGACATGAAAACAAAGAAAAAGAATCTGGATGTCTAATGTTTTTGTGTGTGAGACAGTGTTTGAAGCTACCACCCCAAGCCTGGATTGCTCAGCTTCCAAATTCTGAATGTATTTACTATAAGAATCTCCCATCAGCAGATAAATGCAATTTCTGCCACACAAAGAAATTTCTGTCACACGAATTTGACAGGTGGCAGAGAAGTGATACAATAGAACTTAGAACAAGACACTGTCTTAAAGAGTTAGTGAGTTAATGACTGTATTGCAGGTTGAAACACTGTTGACAAAGGATTATCACCTGTGGGATTTGGAAGGCAAACCACACACCAAGGTTACAACAAAAACAGAAACACAAAAATACAGAATTGTTGGCTGTTCCTTGCCATTTCAAGCCAAATCCTAAACGAGAAATAAACTTTGATTAAAGTTATAAGCAGAGATACAGAGAATACAGATTTTCTAAGGAAGGTATTCCCATCCAACCCATGGCCTACAATTTAAGATGAAAAATCCCTTATCTGTAAATAAAGTCATAACTTCAGCTATTTAAAAACAAAAACAGATGGCAATACATTTTTTTAATTAGTTATACACCACCAATATCAGAGTTTTTATTTCTGGTCTTGGTTCAATTTAAGAAAATTATCAGTCATATCTTATACCAGAAGAAACATGGCTATGTGATTAAGAACAGACCCTAAGGGGAAAAAACTGCCTGGATTGGAATCCCAATTCTTCCTACTTCAGCTATGTAATTTTTAAAAAGTAAATCAGTCATTCCGCTTGGGAGAAGGTGTTTTGTCTTTGGCTTGTCTGTTTCTTTTTTGCCACTAGAAATTGAATCCAGAGCTTAGCAAGGCAAGCATTCTACCATAGAGCAAGTTTCTAGCTCTTCTTTTGAGACAGATCTCACTAACTTGGCTATGTTGGCTTGAACAGGCAATCCTGCTGCCTCAATGTCACGAGTACTCAGGGATACAGGTGTGCACCACTAAACCAAGCTGCAAATTAGCCTCTTTATAATTCAGAATCCTTATCTTTAAAATGAGGATAAAATAGTAACTTCCCAAAGTTAATACATATAGAAGGAGTAGGTTCAGTTTCTAACACACAGCAAGGACTCAATAAATATTTGCTATTAATATTATCAAACCCACATTCTTTAGGACTCTCTAAATTTTAAATGATTATCACTCAGTGGTCTCCTATTTACATGCCCTGAATCACACAATCATCATTTAGCAACTTCAATAACAGCAGTGAGTTGTTTATGCCAAGTTACGCCAAAAGCACTGTTTTGGGTTGGTTGTTTTCTCTTTATTGAGTTTATTGGTGCATTTTAGGTATACAAAAAGCACTGTATGGTATAAAAAACTGAAAACATATTTCACCCATAGAAATATTATCTATGATCATTCCTTAAACAACTCACAAAACCTTCTTCTATCAGAATGGATTTCTAAATCCACAGTTCTAGGAGTACAAAACTCACACTTGGGTATCTTGTAACAGGCAAAGGTTAACATGGAAAAAATGTGTCCATCTGCCTGGTGCAGGACCTATTTGTTCCTCACATAATTTCAATACAGTTTGTCTCTTTGCATCTTTCTCCATCCCTCTCACACTGCCCTAAGCTAACAATACTGGTCCCCAAAGATCGTGTTTTAAACTCCAGAAGAGTGATACTTATAATCTCAACACTCAGGAAGCTGAGGCAGGAGCATCACCATGAGTTTGAGGCCTATGTGGGCCACACAGTGAGTTCAAGGCCAGCCTGACTTTGTCTTAAAAAATAAACTCCAAAATTAATTCTCTGCTGTCCATTAAAAATTCTAACTTTTCAAAATAGTTGATTGCAACTCCATTTAGAAGGACAACAAAGAGCATTAAACTAATTTTCACTAAGGCATAAGCCTCCAAACTTCCTCTGAGAGTGCTCAGTTGAGCAGCATACTCAACTTCCTACATGAACTAGCCTTTTAGAAAGACAGTCCCTTCCAAAAGGAGAAAAAAAAAAAATCAAGGCTTCTTTAGCAAAGCGAAAATACAGGGTACAGGAATCACAGTTTAAATTAGGGAATTCAACAAACAAATAGAAATAGGTGACTCTTAAAAACTCCAGACTTATAATTTTTTTTTCACCTCTAGAAGTCAGAATTTTTACAACACAGTTTACACAAGAACTTTGGAGCAAGAACTACTACCATCAATAAACAACTGATTTCAGAGCTACTTATCACAAAATCAGATGAAAAAGAAGTTCATGAGGGCCTTTAGTTAAATACAAATAAACCCACAAATATTTAATCTTAAAATTCATAAAGCTGTATTCTGAATTAATGCAGGCATACATTTTATTAACTCCATTAGAGTACAAACTCCTACATACAATCAGAAGATATTTTTATGCAACATGTGTACTTCTCATCTTGAAATATTTTACTTTAAAATTTAGAAAAGAACATTTTTGAGGCATTAGTGAGTTATCAAGAAGTAAATACTTTCCATTTAAATTTCATTGTCTACTGGAAAACCTAAATCTGAGTAGTTACACAGATAGACACTACCATCCCTTTCACATGAGAACATTCAAAACCATCTTTACAACAACAACAACAAAAAAATCATCTTTACAACAAAGATAAGTTGCTATATTTCTTATATTTAATTTAGAAAAATGACAAAATTCTTCTACATAACTTGTATCCAATGGTTCATTTTGTTTTATTAAAGGTTAACCTGATCTTTGTAACCAGTACAGGAAGAAAGGAAACTGCTTCTGTTCATCATCCAACATTTACTGGGCATTCTGCTATTTTAAGTTTTAGTTCCACATATGCCATTTCTGTAGTACTTTACCAGTTAAAGTCAGCATTAATAAAGCAAAGGACTACCATAGTAGATGACGACCCTGGCTTCTCTTTTAGTGTTAAATATAACAGAAAATGTTAAAGAAACAGTTTACACTGCTATACATGAATTTTTTTGGTTCAGCAGCTGTCAAAGTTTGATCCAGACATCCTTGGCGGGGGAGAGGTTTAAAGAATCAGAATTTTTATAATAAAATATGATTAGCCTTTTTCACTCATCATCATGTAAATGTACAACAGAGTTTTTCAGATGTTACATGACGTAGTAAATGACAAAATAGATGTGGAACACACTACACAGTGGATGTGTGGCATGTAATACATATTTCAACAAAACGTCTATTACTGATTAAAATATTGTCAGATATTAGCTAGACACAGTGTCACATGTCTATCATCTCAGCAAATGACGGAGGCTAAAGTAGGAAGATCTGAAGTTTGAATCCCACTTAGGCAATGCAGCAAGACCTGGTCTCAATTAAAAAGGGCTGAGGATGTATATAGTTCAGGGGCCAAAAAGAAGAAAGGGAAGGAGCGGAGGAGAAAGAAAATAAGGAAACACTCCTAGACATACTTGCTTAATTTCACCTCTGTCAAATTCATCAGAATGTATAACACATAATACATCTAACTGAATTTAAGTCTACGTTGTGGATTTAAAAACAACAAAAATTGGGAATGGGAGTGTAGCTCAGCAGTACAGTGCCTGCCTGGCAAGTCCAAGGCCCTAAGCTCAATTCCTGGTATCAAAAACACAAAAAAACTACTGGAATTACACAAGTTCCCCTGACCACAAGTAATAATGCCAGGCTCTCTATAAGGTATACAGCCCCAGAAAAGGCAAAAGAAATAATCTCTAAACTACCCAAAAGTCTTCTTAAATAAGCAAATTAACACATAGCTGTGTTTAATATAGAATATCTGCATTCATAACACTTATCTAATATCTGTATATTATTAACTATTACAGACATTCTTTTTTTTTATTTTTTTCTAAGTGTTTTGAGACAGGGTCTTGCTTTGTAGTTCAGGCTGGCCCTGAGCTTACTATGTAGCCCAGGTGAGCCTCAAACTCACAGCAATTCTCCTGCCGCTGCTATTACAGACATTCTTATTATTACAAAACTGATTACTTACACAGGAGTTATTCTCAGAGACTCCTAAGCACACTCTAATATCTACTTTTGAATTCTTTGTTGCAATTTCAAGACCAGCTTTAAAAAATTAGATTAAGTTCAGTCTGTCACATAAAAGCACCTTACTTTTTACAGGAAATAAAGCAAAAATTTAAAGGGGAGGGTAAAGGAAAAAGGATCTGAGTGGAGAAGATGCAGTCAACTGAAATTAAAAGTTTAAGAAGTGACCATTAGCTCACATCATAACAATCTGAAAAATGGATCAGAGCTAAATATAAAAGCTAATGCTATAAAATTTATAAAAGAAATCATAAAATCTTTGCAACATTTGGTGAGGTAAATATTTCTAAGATATAACACAACTTGTAAAACTAATAAATTGGACTTTAGTCAAAATTTTTAATTTCTGTTCTTTAAAGACACTGTTAAAACTGGGGATGTAGCTTAGCTAAGCAGTGCATAACCTGCCTGACAAGCAACAGGTCCTGATACCAAAATAACAAAGGACACTGTTGGAAGAACACAAGCCACAGATTAAAGAAAACATCTGCACCTTAAAAAGAACTTACATCTAGAAAATGTTAAAAAAAAAAAAAAAAGAAACCCAATATTTAAACATGGGCCAAATACAGCAAGAAAAGATGCAATGCAAAATAAAACCACACTGAGGTATTTCTACAAATTTACTAGAACGACTAAAGTTAAAATAACTGACCATACCAAGTGTTGATAAGGATTATTAGATTTTAACACTGCTGGTAACAAAGTAAAATGGTGTAACTATTTTAGAAACAGTTCCACAATTTCTTAAGAGGTAGAACATACACCTATCATATGATCTACTGATTTCACTCTCAAGAACTTACTTCGAATAAACCAAATATTTATATTAAGAAATGCACACAAATGTTCATAGCATGTTTATTTGTAATACCCCAAACTGCAAACAATTCAAATATCATTAGTGGGTGAATGTATAAACAAATTCAATGAAATAAAAAGAAATGAACTACTGATCCATCCACCAACGTAAGTGAATCATAAAATAACAACACTCAATGAATGCCAGGTATACACACACACACTCCATTTATATAAAACTCTAGAAAACGTAAACAAAAATAATGCACAGCAAAGCAGATCTCTGTATAGCTTGCAGAGAGAGGGACAGAGACGGAATTACACAGTAAACCTAGGACAATTTTGGAACGATACGTACATTCCCTACATTGCCCCTGGAGATGATTAAGGTCTATATATTCTGTGAGGCATCAAATTATAATAGTATACAAATTATTCTACTCCATCTCTCTCTTTTGATACTGGGGATTAAACACAAGGCCTCATCCATCACAGACCAGTGCTCTAACACTGAGCTACTCCCAGCCCTTTTTTATTTTTTGAGGTAATGTCCTGTTACGTTGCCCAAGCTGTGAACTTGCAAAATCCTGCTTCAGCCTCCCAAGTGGTTGGGATTATAGGCGTATGTCACCACATCTGGCTGCATCCATTGCTTTCATGAGACTCGTGTCACTGTAAGCGAATAATATTCAATATACACAATGATATATTGGTTAACATTGATGTTATGCTCTGAGATATGCACTATTAGGTAATTCTGAGGTGCAAACATGAATGTACCTATCTACATAAAGATAGCAAGATGTTACCAGGCAATACAATCTTCTGGAAACACCATCATTAAAGTGGCCCCCAGGCAACAGAAATGTTGTTACATGGTACATGACTTTATCAGCTTGAGTAGAATTAAAACTGGAGTCCAATTTCAAATCCTCAAAAGTAAGGATACTCCAGATTTTCAGATATAATAAAGGTAGACACCAAGTATCCCATTAACTATACAAAGGACTGTAAAGAGTCTGAATTCCCAACATATCCTCTCTAGAAATCCTAATACTCACTCAACATTGTACAAATGCTGCTCTATATCAAAACATTTTCTGTAGTGTTTATTGAGCTAACAACAATGTCCTCAGAGCTGCCTCCATCCCCAGAGCCGCCTCCATCCCCAGAGCCTACCTGTAACACACCATGTGTATTCCAGTAAAGTAACAACAATATAAGGGGTATAATAACCAAGGCTGATATGTCATTCAAGTTGTTCATCTTATTTTCTTCTTTGGGAATCAAAATTAGGACTACTGGGTATGGTAACACAAGTCTGTGACCCCAGCACATAGGAGGCTGAGGTAGCAAGATAGCAGTAAATTCAAAGCCAGCCTGAACTACATAGTGAGGCCCATTCTCAAAAAAATAAAAATCAGAAATGAAACAAGTTGAACTAGTCTCCTCTATAAATAATCTATAAATCCTGTAAAAATGAGGAAATAAACCAGTGTCAGAGAAAATTAACAGGGAAAAAGTACACTGCTTGAATTCTTCACAGCTTTTCTCAGTACCTATCCTCTCATCCTTAAAAGACTGAGCTATCCTTGGAATCTATGAAACACTCCAAGGTTGTGCAAATGAATACTCCAGGTTATTTGTTTCCTGAATGTCTAGTACTGGATTTGTTTGTAATTAAGCAAAGTTTGACTTAAATAGTTTGCTAAATCAAATATGTATTTTTTTCTATTTTTCAGTATTACTTTATGCTATAACACTGTTAGTAGAAAGAGACTTTATATTTAGTTCCCTTTGCCCTCATCTATATATTTAGTGATACTTTTTATTCCTCATTACCTCTGTTAGGATTCTCCTTACATAAATATAAATATAAATGTATAGCAACTTAAATTTCTTTATCACCTCTCTCTCCAAAAGAATTACTGCCTTCTTTAGTATCAAGGTTTTTTTAAATATACAACATATTGTACAATTAAGTTAGTGATTTTCTATTACTTTCCCCCACAATTTCCTGCATTTTAATTTCCCTTTTGTGCTTATTATTTTATATTATTATCAATTAAATGGGTTATTTATTTGGCAAATATCCTTTTCTTTTAAGCCTCAATACAATAAATACTGATAGCTAAAAGGCAGTAGAATGTAACGGTTAAGAGGACTGGGGTCACTGGAGCAAGACCTACCAGTGTGTGTGAAACCCAGATCTACCCCTAATTAGCTTGAGTTGCTTAACTCTACCTTTATTTCCTCAAGGGTGAAAGGAGGAAAATAATGGAACTGACCTCACAGAGTTGTTTGCAGAATTTAATTAATGTATGTAAAGTATTTGAATAGTGTGGCTTGGTGGTACAGCACTTGTCTAGTTAGCGTGGCCCTGGCGCTGGGTTCAATCCTTAGTATTACAAAAAAGGGGGGGCGAGGGGAAGAGGAGTGGAGATAATGCCTTCGCTAGTAAAGAATAAATACAACATTAATGCTAGTTATCAAAGTCACCAGTCACAAAAGCAACTTTTATAACATACTCCTAAGTCAATAAATAGTCAATAGTACTCCTTTAATAGTTCTTCAGAAATGGAGACTCCAGGGCACTAGGTTCTTAGTTCAAAGATTAATCATAGTGAGGAGGGTTTATATACTATCACTGTCTAAAAGAACTATCTACAATTATGAAATGTTTGTGTGCTGTCCAAGGATGGTGAGCGCGTAAAAGTGTGGATAGTATTAACTAAGTACTAAATTTTTCTTTATCTATTTTGAACTAACATATATAGCCATATGTCTAGCAGCCACCATATCAGATAATCAAACGTTAAAAGATAACCTACAGGGCTGGGGATTTACCTACAGTGGTTTCAACGCCTGTCTTGCAAGTGCAAGGGCCCGGGTTTGATTCCCGGTAACCCCATACAACAAGTCCGGGCATGGAGACTCACGTCCACTAGGCATCAGTACCACATACCACAGTGCTGGGCATGGTGGCTCACCCCTGGAATCCCAGCACTAGGGAGGCAGAGGCAGGAGGATTGCTGTGAGTTTGAGGCTGAGCTCAGGGCCAGCCCAAACTACAAAATGAGATTGCCCCCCCCAAAAAAGATAACCTAGAAAAATCCAAAATATATAATCCAAAATATATTTCAGAATAATCAATTAGAGCTCTATTATTCACCATTTACATGGAACACATGCTATCTTTAAGTATGCAAATTAATAAGATTTTAGAAGTTGCAGAAATGTTTAACAAAGAAAATTTTTTCTTTAAAAATCACATGGTTATACAAAGGCGGCGTCTGTCACTATGTGCAACAACCTTGAAAATATAAAATTTTAAGTTGGGCACAGTAGTCAACACCTGTAATCACAGCACTCAAGAAGTCAAGTCATGAGGATCACCTGAGTTTAAGGCCAGTCTGGGCTACATAATGCTTTTAAGGCCTTACAATCAATAAATAAATAACCCACTTAATTGATAATAATATCAATTAAGGCAAATCTGAACTACAAAGTGAGATCCTGACATAAAAAAATTAAATTACAAATATAATAAACATATTAAATGATAGCAACATCTTTAGTTCAAAGGATAGTAGTATATCTGAACACTTACAGGTCAATATTGTACAATGTAAGAATTATAGGATGAAGAGGAAATAAGAAAAACAAATCCTCTATTATACCATATTCTTCAGCTGATGATAGCAAAAGATACACATCTGTCTCATTCCCTCTTTTTTTTTTTTCTTTGAGACAGGGTCTCGCTTTGTGGTTCAGGCTGGCCCTCAGCTCAGCCTCCAACTCACATCACAGCAATCCTCCTGCCTCTGCCTCCCGAGTGCTGGGATTACAGGCGTGAGCCACCACGCCCGGCACTGTGGTATGTGGTACTGATTGCTGCTGGGTGTGAGTCTCTACGCCCAGTATGGTATGTGGTTTCTGGGGATCGAAGCCAGGTCCTTGTGCTTGCAAGACAGGCACCGGAACCACTGAGCTAAATCCCCGGCCCCCTCTTTTATTTTAAAAATGACAAAATCTCTTGCCTTCTAATATTGGAAAATGGAAGAGAGGAGAAAAAAAAAATACCAGATGCCTTACATATATATTTAATCTCAGGAAGCCTAACAGACCAGCAAGATAACCATTAACAAGCTTGTTAAAAGTAAAATTAGGAAAAGTAATTTGCCCAAGATTACATGGCAAATATACAACCATGGGAGAAATGAACCTGCATGCATCTTGTTTGTAGACTATATACCAGAACTGCCTGTCAATACCAACTCTGCTATTAGAAACAAGGAAGACAGCAAGGAGCCTTAAAATAAATCTACTCTCTTGGTCATTCTAAACATCAGGATCATCAATACCAAGAGGAGGGCAATAAAGACACACATGGACAGGAAACAATTTATGCTTGTAACATTTTTCTGGGAAAGCTCAGGCTAAATATCCCCATGTGTTCCCTGGTATACACTAATCATAACCAGAAAAACTAAATCAAGAAAAAGTCAAAAGAGACATAAGCCAAAAAAAAAAGGAAAAAGAGGAACCAATCTCAAGAAGATGGTAACTGTCACCACAAACTACTTAGGTATTACTGTAAACTGGTATCTCAAGCTGTACACACATGTGAACCTTAAAATTAATACTTTAAAAATTTTAGGTAACTGAAGATTGTAGGGTCTCAACAAGCCCAAAGAACCATCAAATTTATTTTGCTTTGAAAAAATCAAATTACAAAAATAGTCTATTGCTACATTATGTAAAAGAAGTTATATGATAATACATGGTATTTACTTATCTGGATATTTACTTATCTGGATAAACTTTTCAGTTAGCTTTTGATCATACTGAATCTATACTTTGAAATAAAACTTAGGAATCAATTAGATCACGCTAAATTTTTAAGATTCTACAGTTTGACAGAAACTGTCTATCACAATCTGAACTCTTACTCTTGCTATCCAAAACTCAAGACAATGAACAAATGTGGACAACCCGGTATCCTCACTATCTACACTCTCGCTGTCCAAATGTAGTACGTGAATGCAATATTCACACTGCAAGGAGTACCTGTGAATCCTAGAAGTTTTTAAAATATAATTTCAGGGCAGAGGATTTAGCTCAGTGGTCCCAGAGCCTGCCTAGTAAGCTTAAGGTCCCGAGTTCAATCCCCAGTAACATACAACAATGCTGGCATGATGACTCACATCCAGGAGCAATCAGTACACACATCACAATGCTGGGTGTGGTGGCTCATACCTGAAATCCCAGAACTAGGGAGGTAGAGGCAGGAGGACTGCTGTGAGTTCAAGGCTCTCCTGGGCTACATACATAATGAGCTCAGAGCCAGCCTGAACTACAAAGCAAAATCCTGTCTTGAATAATAATAATAATAATTATTATTATTATTATTATTTCACATGATTTACGGTTTTCCCGCAATATGCAGGTGTTCTAGGTACAAAATTGATCTTAGAAAACATCTTTTTACACTGTATTTCACAGTACTCTGCTGGAACTGCTATGGCAGTTAGTGCCCCTTAGCACCCATGAGCAACAAATTCTCCACTTTTATCTTGCACTGTGATGCTAGAGCTAGGACTGTCTCCACAGATGGCACCTGGACTTTTCAGTGGGTTCCTAAAAGCTCTACTAAGCAAGACAAGGCACTAAAACCAAATGCAAATCTGGAGGAAGAGGATCCCTCTGCCCTTCTGTCTGTTTCCTGGGATTCCTGAGTGTTTCCCTAGAAAACAGGCCCTTCCCGTAGGAGCAAGCCAAGCGGTCTGCAGTGTTTGTAGTACTGACTTAACTAGCTTCATGATACACCACAGCACCAGTCGGCATCACCTCAGCAAAGTGTGGGTCTCAACCTGACAGGCCCCAGCTTTCAAGCTCAGACACCAGCATCAGGTCGAAATCTCAATTCAACAGGGTCTTTTTTAAGGCTTTCACTTGTCCTTGAATTATATGGGTAGTACCTGGTGTCCTACTGTGTCTTATCTTCATAACTTGAGTTTCATTTTATCTTTTCTATTACCTACTTAACTTTCTATCTAATTAAGCATTAACATATGTTCAAAAAAAATCTGGGAGATCTTTTTCTAATTCAAATATAATTTCTAGTGGCACAAATTATGTGTTAAGCCAGGTGTAGTGATGCATGCCTGTTATCCCAGCACTTGAAAGGCTGAAGCAGAGGGATGATCATTGTGAGATCAAAATTAGCGCTGGATCCACACTGGGTTCAAGGCCAGCCTGAACTACACAGTGCAATCCTATCTCAAAAAAGTCAAAATTTAATGTGATATGAAAATATTACACGTTACCTCTGTATTTCCACAGTTTCTACAAATATTACTTTCTAATGATAAAAAATAGTTAAGAATTTTTTTTAAAAACAATCCTAATACAAGCCTGGCATGATAGTGCATGCCTGCAATCACAGCACTTGAAGGCTGAGGCGTGAGGATCACCACAAATTCAAGGCCAGCTTGGGCTACATAGTGAGTTGAAAGCTACCATAAACTACACAGATCCTAATCTCAAAGAAACAAACAAAAATATTCTAATACATTCAGATTAAACAAAAATCCAATATCATCTCTAAGAAAACAAAACTTGTTTACCTTAAATATTTAAGACAACTAGGGGGACAACTGTAATTCATTTACTATCTTACCCTAACCAAAATTATTTGAACATTTCACACACTTCCATTACATTCCTTTCACTTACATATACAATGTCCACTAAGTCAATAATATGACTTTCGGGGGCCGGGGAGTTAGCTCAGTGGTTCCGGCGCCTGTCTTACAAGCGCAAGGGCCCGGGTTCGATTCCCCGGTAACCACATAACAATACTGGGTGTGGAGACCCACACCCAGCAGCAACCAGTACCACATCCACAGTGCCGGGCGTGGTGGCTCACACCTGTCATCCCAGCACTCGGGAGGCAGAGGCAGGAGGATTGTGATGTGAGTTTGAGGCTGAGCTCAGGGCCAGCCTAAACCACAAAAGCGAGACCCTGTCTCAAAAAACCTAAAAAAAAAAAATAAAATAAAAATAATAATAATAATAATAATATGACTGTTTCAACATAACCCCATTATTAAAATATCTTTCAGGAAATCTACTAACTAAAAGATCAAAGTGGCCAGAATATCTTGATGAAACCATTCCCAAATTCTTAAATACAATATCAAAAGAGAAGGTAAAATGACTGCTCCCATCATACTTAGAAATCATCTTGAGTCAAATTAGTTCTAGAACAGTTTTGAAGATTAAAGAAATTATTGTCGGAAAAAAGACTGAGAACTAGTTAGGTGATCCGTGTTTAAGAGGGAGAAGAAAAGACTCAAGGTAAATAGAAAAGCAATCTTTTCATCCATTTCCATTCACATGGCAAGAAATGCTATAAAAGTATAAAGTTTTTGGGCCAGGGATTTAGCTCAGTGGTTCCAGCGCCTGTCTTGCAAGCACAAGGACCGGGGTTGACCCACGGTAACCACAAAACAATACTGGGCGTGGAGACTCACGCCTAGCAGCAATCAGTACCACATACCACAGTACCAGGCGTGGTGGCTCACGCCTGTAATCCCAGCACTCGGGAGGCAGAGGCAGGAGGATTGTGATGTAAGTTTGAGGCTGAGCTCAGGGCCAGCCTGAACCACAAAGCGAGACCCTGTCTCCAAAAACCTAAAAAAAAAAAAAAACAAAACAAAAGTATAAAGTTTTTTTTTACTGAGAAAGAGGTAATGGCCTTGACCTGCAGGGAATTCAAGAATATAAAAATGAAAAAGGCAACTTCACTGTTCATTTTCCTTTTGTGGCATTCTAGAAAACCAGAATTTCTCCCAATCCTGAGGATTCTTTACCTTCACATGCATGGTTCCAGCAACTTTAATTCCAACTCTCTTCATCACATACTTTGCTCCAGCCACAGAGACTTCCTCAACACTCCTTAAACACAGAGGAATGTAGACCTGGGCACTTCCTGAGTCCCCTGACTGCAGTGCTCATCTTCCACATACCCTCAAATCAGCTCATCCCATCATGCTTTTGGTTCTTCATTCAAATGTCACTTCTTCAGTGATTTTCCCTACCTACTCTGCCTAAAATAAGACATACCTTCATTATTTCCTATTCTCATTTTAATTATCTCTTCACCAGCAGGAATATGGAATTTTAACTGCTATATTAGAATAGTGATTGACTATGTATAAAGGACTCAATATGCTAATTGAGTAAATGATACAATTAACTGCAATGACACATGTAACTAGTAAATGTTGTCATCACACTTTATATTCCAATCTAATATATTATAAGTAAAAAAAGCAGGCCTAGGTTATTTTTCAAACTGTGATATCAAAACCACAAAAAAACTCAAAAGCAATTATGAAGGTAGACTAGAAGTCTAAACAAAAAGTAAGCATATTTATCTTTGTCCACTGGACTTCATCTAAGAGTTAACTAATAGAAAGGATCTGGTGACTTTTAAACTCTGAATCCACTGGACTAACTGTATACAGTAATTTAATGTTTACCTTTCCACATTTCACTTATCTTATATATTGTAAATGAGAGTAACCTAAAATTAGTCATCTTTGGTCTCATTTAGTTATCTGCTACAAATGCAATAAAAATTTACTATTTTCTGATTAAAACAAATAGCAGATTAGTAAAATTATGACTTGTGTATTTAACTATCACCTTACTAGGTTCATTTAGTTCACTAAATTTACTAATGGAAACTAAAAGCAGATCCAAATCTCATTACCATAAAAATCTATGGAGGAAAAAAAAATCTCTTCACTACACTAAGTTGCGCTACTTGACAAAATGATGCAACATTTTAGTACAAACTTCATCTTGAAATTTAATGTAAAATGAGTTAATTTATTGTTAGATATTCCAACAAAGGAAAAAAAAAAAGAGCACTCACCTTAATGAAGTTACAGATGGACAAGCCTGTCCATACAAACCCATCTGGCCACAAATAAAATCTAAAAAGTAAACAAGAGTTAGTTACTAGATGCTCCAAAATAAATTAAACTATAAATCACATTACAATTTTAACTAAAACTGAGAAAAACAAAGTAGAAGGCTAAAAGAATAACCATTATCAGAATGTAAACTCACACAAATGAAAAATGCTACTGAATAACAAGAGGGATTATAGTGAAGAAGAAGCACATACCAGGAAAAATAAGAGAAGCAAGCATACCACAACTATGACATCCAAAGGAGCTGAGATTTAATAAAATCTGACAAATGGCTATTCTTATACAGAATATGTATGTATTTAGAAGAAGCCTAGGCATTCCAGAAAGATGCATAAGTTACCATCAGCGACCATCAAGCTAGGCACGCAGGTCCTACTCCCACATTCACTGCACCCCTCATTTATACATCTCTTCAGTGAAAGCAGCGCTACTTTTAATGGTTTTATTACACTTCACTAAGACATCTGAAGAAACAGTTCCAGAGCTTAAAATAAAAGTTAAGATTAACACTGGAAAAAGAAGCTAATATTACTGAGACCTTGAAGAGTTTATATAATCTCACTGAACCTCAGCTTCTTCACCTCAAATTTGGCTCCTGTGTGACACTTTTATAACTTTATCATTGAGATTTGCTGTCAGAATTAAAAATAAATATAAAGATATCTATTAGCATTACTCTCCCTAGGATGTTGTAGTGTGCAATATTTTCACTAGCCATAAGGATGATTCACAAATGCTAAACTATTATGGCTTTTAACTCGAGGGTGCCGGGGATGTCTCAGCAACAAGAATTGCAACTAAGGACTGTAACTGAGATAAGTTGGAATAGGTAAAGGTGTATGCATGTGAATACACTGCAGAAGTGCTAAGAAAATGAGCATATTCCATCTGAAAGGAAGCAGTCAGCTGCTACTGGCAGTTCTAGCCTAAGGTTGTTAAGAAAGAGTATGTTAGGGCCATTATTGTTTTGCTGGATCTGATGTTTTGTGGGCCTGTTTTGTGGGCCTGTTTTGTGCTGGGGATTGAACTCGGTCTTTGCACTGGTCTACAACCCCATTCCTTTTTGACTTTTTTATTTTGAGAAAGAGACTCATTCCATTATGTAATTTCCCCAGCTCAGCTCAAACATGCCATGGCCCTCTCTCAAATGACCATAGTGCTAGGATTACAGACATATGCCACCCCACCCAGCTCAGGCTATTATTCTAAGAAGTTCCAGGTTTTTTTGTTTTGAGATAGTCTCTAATCTAGTTCAAATTGGCCTGGAATTCACTACATAGCCCAGTTGGTGATCCTCCTGTCTCAGACTCCCAAGTGCTTGGATTACATGTGTGCATCACAGTGCCTGACATAACCTCCAGTTTTTCAAAAGAACAAATCCAAAATCTTATTTCAAATCTATTTTTTGTTCTCTAAATATTATGTGTGCCAAAGAAAATATCAGATTGTGTTCTAAGTTTATAACTATTTATAAATGACTGAATTACCAACAACTAATAATCCCACATATGCTAGAGAGACACAATTTTATTACACCAGGATGATAAGATAGATGGCTTGACCACCATATTCAGTTAAAATAACTGAATGTTAGAGAAAATCTTTATAAATGAATCAAAAACCTGTATCAAAAAAATAAGATAAAGTCAAACATTAAGATTAAGAAGGGAATTAGGGAGGTATGCAGAGTACTAAAACTAGCTTCCCTTCCTTCACCTTTAGGACATCTGTCAAACCACACTAATTCCGTGCATTTAATCCTAAAACTTCTTGAGGCCCCCAAAAAGGGCAAAGTTCAGGTCTTACCCAAAGAACTTATAAGGAAGAGCACTTCAGGAGGGCTCAGGTGCAGGGCAAGGGATGTGGAGAAAAGAAATTTGCTATATAGGTCTGGCTGACTTCAAACTTGAGACAGGAGTGTCTCAGTCTCCTAACTGCTGGAATTACAGGCTGGGATTACAAATGTCCACTACGACACCAGGCTAAAAACTGCTTTTTTAACCTTGACACCAGGTCCAGACAAGGGTATGACAGCAGAGCAGGGATGTCTCCTCTGATAGTTCACAACCGCATACTGACCCTCCCCAAGATTACCATTTTAAACACTCCAATCCTACAAGCTGTTTGCAATGACTGGAGAATGAAGGGTCCCCTACTCAACCCTGACAGATGCCAATGCAAATTCTCTCTAGAGAAATTCATCTTTGATCTAGGCCTTTGAAAACTTCCCACAAGTAGGGTTATAAAATTAATGACATAAATAAATTCACAGTCAATACTCACAAAATCCAGAAACCCAAGGATAGCAATATACAGCAGAAATACTTGAGTTAACATGTACAAAACCAAAAAGATACTCCTTTCTATTGTTTTTTCTTTATGAATGCTTTACTTTGGCCTATAGTTTAACCACTACAGATGACTCTCCTATCTTTGTCTCCAACAGCCATGAATCTCCTGATATCAAAAAATAAGTATATATGTTGAAATCCCAAATTTGCTATATCTGAAGCTGGAGTCATCCTCTTTCCTTAGTATACTCCCTAGCTTGATAAGATGGCATAGCCTTTTCATTTAAGAATGGCTTTCAAATATCTAATTTAAATTTTTCGCTTTGTTAGAGAAAAAAACTTCTCTCCAGTTCCTGGTTTCTATGAGGAATGACTTCTCTAAACATTCTTCAAGTTTAAACCACTGCTCTCCCAAGAAGTAGGACCAAGGTGTAGAGATCAGATGGGAGGAATGAGGCTTAACTGGCCTCCTCAATGAGCGCTGAGTGCTGAGGGCGTGCAAGCGTGCTGACAGTCTGCAGGGAGAAGTAAAGATACCTGATGTGAAGCTGTTTACCCAGAGAAGTGCCAGGGAGGTGGGAGACAGATGAATGTGGCAGAACTCTAATTGCTCGTACCTGCATTTAAGTGAACAAAGCCAAGGTGTGCCAGTCATTAGGCTTAATATCAAAGGGAGACATAAGCCCCCTCACTCACCAGATTATAACTAACAGTTACTATCCTATTAAATATACTCTGTTTCTCCGTTTAACTTTCTCTTAAAAAACAAAAAACAAAAACATTGTCTCAGTTACTAAAACAGACTGAAAGAAAGCATGAGCATAAAACCAGACTAAAATAAGAACTGAATTTCTGAAAATAAATATCACAGCAAAAGAAATCAAAAGCTATTCCTTTAACTTCAGAATTCAGAAAGTATAAAATTTATTAAGATCGATGAAGAAAAATTTTTTGATTCTCATCATTTGACTTAACATTGTGAAGTTATACTATTAGTTACAAGTAATCATTAAAGTAGCTTTGGAAATAACCTGTATTTTAATCAACTAGAATAGAAGAAATCTGCCAGATGCAGAACAAGAAAAAGAATCTTGCTGAGTGAGTAGCAAACTACTGTCCATCCCAGCTCTGCTATCTAAATCTGAAGGCAGTGGTGGAGCTTGAGCTAACTCATCATTTGCTTCCAGAGATTACATTCACAAGGATCCTCAATTCATCATGGGAATATTAGAAGCGCGGTCAGAGGAACCAGTTTACATACCTACACACACATATACACACACACACAAAACCATTGCAAACAGCAACAAGAGATCTAAGGGAGAATAAGGCAATAGTGTCAAATGTATATCAAGATGGACACGAACAGAAGAGGGTTGCCTTTTAATACAAAATAGTATTACTGAAGAGTTGATTTTGTGGAACAGTAAGAACAGACTTCAATAATGTTAAAGAACCATGAGAAGAAAAAAAAAGAAATAAAAGTTTAACCAGTAACTGTATGATGTCAAAGTAAATGGAAAATGAAATAAAGTCAAGCAGGGTACAGACAGATTAAGAATTCATGAAAGGCAAGAAATACTTTGTAAGCTTTTATTCTACCCTTATTATCCTGTCTGATTCATCCAATATTTTTTGGGGGGGTACCAGGCATTGAACTCGCAATCTTGTGCTTGTGAGGCAGGCACAGGAACCACTGAACTGAATTCCCGGCCTTTCAATCTTTAAACAATGCAATCTTTGTAGCAATCCCTTCTTCCTATCCCCAAGCAATTTAGGACGAATCCAGCGAGTTAGGCATCTAGAATATGTAAGGAACTCTTACAAGTACAAAGACAACCAAGAATTTCAACAGTTGTATTTACAAAGAAAATATACTAATGCCCAATGAACATATGAAAAGATATTGAGATCACTAATCAACAGGGAAATACAAATCAAAAACACAATAATCTACTACTTCATGTCCACTAAGGTAGCTATAAATTTAAAAAAATAATGTTGCAAAGATACAAAGAAACTGAAACTCATGTATTGCTACTGGAAATGCAAAATAGCACATCTCCTTTGGAAAGCAGTTTAATGGTTCATCAAAAAGTTACATAGATTAGTCATATGAACCACCAATTCTGCTTCTTAGGTATAATACTCCCCCAAAAGGAAAACATACATCCATTAGAAAACTTAAAACAAGAATGTTCACTGTAGCATAAAACACAGCAAAAAAACAAATGATCCAAATGTCTATCAACTAATGAATAAATGTGTTATATCCATGCAATGGAATACTCTGACAATTAAAAGGAAGCATACATGCCACAACATGCACAACCTTTGAAAACATGCTAAATAAAACTAGTCATAAAAACCACGTGTACATTTCTATTTATATTAATGTCCACAAAAGGCAAACAGATATGAGTAATTAGGTTGTACATGAGGAGTTGGATTAAATTAGATTATGGAGGGGTAAAAGGAGAATACATTCCTCACAGGTATGGAGCTTCTTTTAGAGGGAAAAGAAAATGTTCTAAAATGTTTTAAAATTAGACTGTAGAAATGATTGAACAACCCTGTGACTACCCTAAAAAATAGTGAATTCACTTCAAATAGGTAAATTATAAGACACATGATCATATCTCAACAAAGTTGTTGCAGGGGCAAGTTCAGAACCTTCCTTCATACATATGTTCTTATTTGGTCAAATCCCCACTACTCTGATTAGTACAAAATCCACTCCCAAATCCAATGCTAGAACAGAAGGGGAGAGTAAAGTAATGCGGCTCAACTAGAAGCAATTATCTTCAAATCAATGAGCCTTAAACTCTTAGTAGTTTATTTTCTGGTGGTCTCTACTATTTCCAAACATGCTGTGTATGCACTGAAAATGCTTAACAAAAATATATATGCAGTCCATTTTGAAAAGTTCACATACCTAAAAACATTCTAAAGAAGTCTACTCTACTATTACCTACAAGTCAGCTACTTAGGTTCTACCAATGGTGGTGAACCGATGGCACACACACCACAGCGTGGCACAACCTGCTGCAACCAGCTGTTTGTTATCAGTGAAAGCTGTAAAAGGTTTGTCATCACTGGCATAAATCCTGCCCTCTTAAACCAAGATTAGGGCCAGGAAGAAACAAACTGGAGAGGAAAAAAAAAAAAGAAGAAGAAATCTGCTAACTAACAATCCACTTCAGCTCTTTAAAACTGAGTAGGAAATTAACACTGAACTAACTTGCCTCATTTGCCTCCACAGTTTAGCACTAGCAGTAATAAAGCAGGTGGTAAATGTAAGGAGGGGAACTTCTAGCCAAACATCACAGAGCTGTAACTTCTTCCAAACCCCCAACCTTTACTTCCTGAAATTTATGTAAACAGATCATAAGCTACCCTCTTTAAACTTAATCATAACTGAGTAAATAACACAGGATTCTATTTCAGGGCCTGCCATTAACTCACTGGATAATCCTGAAGCTTGTCTCTCTACTTTGCTCAGAAACTTTACCCACAACATCCAGATCTAAAATCAAATCCAAATAAAGTCAAATAAAGAACTTTTCCAATGTACAGATTTATTTTTATGGAAAATCTGGTGAAAATATATGAAGTAAAACCACACTATGTGTTTAAATCACTTGAACTGAACATGTATGAAATAATAACATTCCAAGATTATCCAGTCCAAAAACAATGAGGTCCATTTTAAACAAACTTCTAAAGGTATTCACTAAACAAATAAAGAAAAACGTTTCAGAAAACTGAAAGGTTTTGAGGCTTCAAAGCTGAGCTCAGTTATATTTAGAAAACCAAGATGTCACTTCTCCGGATCCTGTATCTTTATCTTGGGCATCTGATTCACATGCTTTCCCTGGTGTAATTCAAAGCAAAGAGCTACCGTAGTCCTGAAAAGTAAATCAAACCTTTCACAGTTTACTGGCTATCACAAGAATTAAATGCTATACTGCAACTGAAGACAGGAAGATACATTCTCTACTAGTAAAATTTTCTGACAAAATAAAAATTACCTGTCCTGGTGCCCAAAGTCAGTCTTAAAAAACAAAACAAAACAACAACAACAAAAATCCCTTTGACTTCGTACAAATCATTTCTATTCCGTTCCTAGAAATCCTAATTTAGAAATCTAGAATGAAACCTAGGAAATGTATAAATTAAAAATTATCTCAGGTGATTCTGATGTACAAGTTAATTTATGAAATACTGATTTAGAAGGACAGCAGAAAGGTTCCATTATCATTTGCAAATCATGTTCAATTGATAGTGGCTGCCTGAAATGCTTGATTGAGGTCACATCTAAACACCACCAGAAATTAGTAGATTGCCACAGCCATGGTGATGGGCAAGTGATAGCATGCAAATCATGTACTGTATGCGTATCTGTCATCCCTGATTCAGACTGCAGAATATGATTTGGATTATTTCTTCAACTGGTAAAGCTCCAGATGACTCAGGGAAGGCACTAATAACAGGACTGTTACATGAAACATGTCTCTTCTAAGTTCACAAGACTATACAGAAAATAAGACAATGTTGTAATCTTGTTGGAGAATTAAAATGCTACATGATAAATATAACAAACTGTTTTAGTTCCTCTGAGGAGCCAGTATAAGCACAGGGACCAAAAACAGCTGTAATTTGGACCAACTCAATAATCAACCATAGGTTTCTGGTCATTACATGATTAAATTGATACATTAAGAAGATTCCACTAGTAGCATTTTCCAAGGGGGGAAAAAAAATGGAAGGCTATTATAACGAGGCATGATTCATTAGAGGGCAAGCAATCACTGTATTATTTCAGTATGCATCTGGTCTCCAACATTATAATGCTGGCTTCTAGTAGGCCAACACAGGTCAAATTAACCTTTATATCTATCATAATGCACAGCACATCTTTTAGACACAGTATTACAAAATATTTGCTAAATTGATGTAAGAGAAGAAAAATGTAATACATTTTTCAAAAGGATTAATTTGATACAGATAAAAACATAAAAGGACCAAAGGAGTCAAAAGAGTTAAATTATAACAAGAAGTAGAGCAGGAGCTGTGGTTAGGATAAAAGAAATCTGAGAAACATAACAAATGCAATGTATGGACTCTGTCTAGATCTTGAGTCAATTAAAAATTGTAAAAAGCCATTTTTAAACAATCAGTAATCTGATTTATCACTTCTCAGCCTTTTTGTCATATCAAGGGTAGGAATCTGATTTATGAAGTGGTTATTAGATGATATTGGAGACTAATGACTTTGTTAGATGCAATGATGATATACATAGATGCAAGGATATATCTTCTGGAGATATATACTAATATAAGAGTTAAAAAATAGTGCCTACAATATTCTTTCAAATATTTCAGCTAAAACAACAAGCATATATGGAAAATATCTTAATTGTTGGTTATCAGTGGTTTTTAAATGATTCTTTGTTATTTTATATGCATTAAGAGTATATTCAACAAAACAGTTGTACCAAAGTCTATTAGATATTTCTTGCCCTACTCTGGCATTGTACAATTAATTTTTTTCTTTTCTGTCTCAGATTCCAGAAAGTTAAGAATGACTAGTGCTTCTGAGAAAACAGCCTACCCTCAATCAGAAGAAAATGGGTATTCGTTAGCTATACTATTAGGGATCTCTTTAAATCTATTCAAAGAACCTCTTGTACATTAATGTGAAAATTGAATATGAGCCAAAGTAGTGACTCAGCTGCTGCTCCTAAAAAGAAACAAAATACAATCTTAAGCCTTATTAGAATAGTGTCCAGATCAAGGAAGGTAACAGTCCAACACACTCTTCACTGGTTAGTTCATACTGGAGTATTGTAGTCAGTTTTGAGCAGGACATACTAAGAACATTTATAAACTAGCATGCTTGCAGGGAGGGATACAGATTTGTGAAGTGTTTAGAAGCGTAGAATGAATGAAGTGAGCGTGTTTAGACTGAAGTACAAACACTGATCATCAGAATTCTGCCTCATCTCTACACATACTCAGCATAGTGTTTTCAGACAATTTCAAGAAGTGTTAGTGGACATTCAAAAAAGTGAGATAATCACCCCTTTTTTTCTTATCAGTTCAATATCGGAAACAGCTTTGTGAATGTCTAAGAAAATGTTGTACACTATTTCTGAAATGTGAACATTCATCAGTACATATTTACTGAACTTCAATTATCTGACAAACAGTCCTCTGGGTGGTTACAATAATGAGTATTTTTAATATCCTATAGTTCAACCAACAACCAACCTGATTCTCTTTCTACTCCTCTAACCTTCATCCTTTATAAATCTTTGACTATGCCCTCAGATTAGAACACTCAATCTCTAATATTAATGCAACCATGAGTATCTCTTCCATGAAGCTTTCTTGACATCATCAATCGAAAGCACTCTCTTCTCAGCAAATCCATGGCTAGTAGATGTACCCATCTTTATCTGTATCCTTTCCTTGTAAACTAACTATACCTCTTAACTACTTCTGGATCTCTCAAAACATCCAGAACAACGTCTTGAAAGCACAGGTACTCAAAAAACATTGGCTGAAAGAATATAGCTTTAAACATTTAAAATGTGGGACCGGGGAGTTAGCTCAGTGGCTCTGGCGCCTGTCTTGCAAGTGCAAGGGCCTGGGTTCGATTCCCTGGTAACCACATACCATACTGGGCGTGGAGACTCACCCCAGCAGCAATCAGTACCACATACCACAGTGCCGGGCGTGGTGGCTCACGCCTGTAATCCTAGCACTCGGGAGGCAGAGGCAGGAGGATTGCTGTGATGTGAGTTGGAGGCTGAGCTCAGGGCCAGCCTAAACCACAAAGCAAGACCCTGTCTCAAAAAAACCTAAAAAAAAAAAAAAAACAAAAAAACATTTAAAATGTTACCTTGTAAAATGCAGATGAGACCTCTACTGTTCCATAGAGAAGAACAAGGGGAAAAGAAGTTTTAAGAAAATTTTGCCTCACATTTCCACTGTTAGCAATAGGTGTTCTAAGAGAACCTAAAAGACTGTATGTGAAGGGCTGAAATGGGTAACTCACTATTCTGAAAGAAGTGCGAACTACTATATACTGTATCTCATTATACTAGACAAAAAGTAACTTTTGATAAAAGCTATTAGTAACAATATCTTAAATTGTTAAATTTAAGATTTAAATTCTTAAATTTAAGATTAAACATGAAATATCCTTTCATCTACTAGCATAAGGATAACCTAACAATGCCAACTATATTTTATGCACAGTGTTAAGTACAGACATGCTACATAACATAACACACACAATGTTCTCACAGGAATGTATCATCCAACTGTCACCCTAATCATCTTAGTTTGAGTAATTACACTGGGATATTTCTACAATGTCAAAACCACCTCACAATACCTTTCTCAGACAGAATGTGTCTCTATTTTAAATGAAATGTAAGAGAGGATAAAAAGCCAAAAAGAAGAGTTTCTACCCCAAAAGGGTCAATACATTTCTTAATTAGGGTACCAAAGCAAATGTGATATAAATCAGAATGCTTACATCACCTACCTCAGTAACATGTTCCCTAGATGAGGAAATTTTTTGGATTAATGATCTTCAATATTATCCAAGCAACAATGAAGCCATTAGCTGCTATTAAAACTACTCTTAAATGCATTAAATCCTTCAAACAAGCAAGCCCGTCACTCTGCCTTTCTAGTTAGTGAACAGAAGAAATGGCAGGATAGTCTCTCACCAACTAAAAGCTATAGTCTTTGCTGATAGTAACCCTGGCTTTCATTGTGTTCCCAGTGTTTAGTACAGGGCCAAGTACACAACAGAGAGCAAATAAATGAGCAAAGAAATGAGAAATGGATGAATCCAATGTTCCTTATTTTAAAACAGTATCTTAAACTGGGTGTGGTGGTGCAAACTATGATCCCAGGACTCAGGAGGCTGAAGCAAGAGGATCTTCACAAGTTCAAAGCAATCCCAGTCCACCTAGAGAGCTCAAGGTCAGCTTGAACTACACAACAAGACTATCTCAAAAAAAAACCCCTATGATCTTAGCTGCTCCTGGGGAACTGAAGTTGAAATAACCAAAATTTAATCCAAGAAAAACTTAAACCACTTACTATACTAGAACCTTGACCTGTAAGACTATAATCAAGTATGTTATCAAGCTAATTTATTTATATAACTGCTTAGAAAGCAAAAACACTTTGATAGTACCAAGGTTTTTTTTTTTTTTTTGATAGTACCAAGTTTTTTAAATGCCCTTCAAATGTGCTAAGATTTCTTTCTTTTAAACTATAAAACAAATATTCTCACTGTAAAGACAGGTTTGAAGGTGAAAAATACAATTACCCACTGTTCTGATTTTCTCACAGCCATGTCTTTTCTATTCAGTTATAATTATTTTATACACTGTTTTCCAAATTACCTTGCAAGAGACAATAGAACTCATGCTATGGCAGTAATCCAGGCACCCTTAGTAGAACCACGTTCCAAGTAGTATCTCAACATCTACATTTTAGACATGTATTTCCACAAAATAAGACAAAATTTGTTTAGCAACCCTAAGAGGTTCCATTCTAAGTCCCTTCTATCTTCACCTCCAAGAGTCTAAAGACACAGAATGCAAACTTAAGCAAAAGTGCTTTCAATAGATGAGAAATCAACCTAAATTTAATAGGAGAGAAAGTTGCCCCACTAGTTTTATGTCTCCTAAGCTTGACAGCTACAACTAGAAGAGGAATGCAGGGTCTGGGCTCGAATATCTGCTCTACTAGTAAGTGACACCAAGTAAATCTTAGCTTGCACTTCAGTTTCTCCACTTGTCAACATCACAGGGCTACTGTGAGGCTCCAAATTCAGTAAACCCAGTAAAATGCTCTTTAAAAGTTATCAACCAAATGTAAGGTGAAAATGTTTCAAAAAGACACGTACCCTATAATAAACAATATAAAATATGATTTCTTCTGAGAAGTAAAGACACCATTTCTGATGGTGACTACTATCCATGCATGTACAATGGAACAAAACCATCCATCTACAACACACTTTACCTGTCTACTCTGTACGTCACAGATTCAGACATAACCACACCAGCAGAAACCAATGCCGTGTATCACTCACCTCCTGCCACAGTGCTGTCTTCCTTCTCCTTTCGGAAGGGCTATCCTACTCTAAACAGCTGAATATTTCACTGCTATCACTCTAATTAATTTCCCAAAGTTTACAGCCAAGCCACAGAAACATTTAGTTATTTTTAATAATTTAATATCCATATATATCAGCTAAAATCAGGCATGTTAACAACAATAATCTGTTTCCAACATATTATTTCATCCCAGTCCTATCTCCTAAGCAAACAAAATTTAAAACTGCTATTAGTTGAGTTCTAGCAGTCTACCTCCTCACTCATCTCTCTTACAAATCTCAGCTATAAGAAAATTGTCCTGGGGCTGGGGATTTAGCTCAGTAGTTCCGATGTCTGCCTCACAAGCACAAGGTCCTGAGTTTGATTCCCAGTAACCACATACTACAATGCCAGGCATGGTGGCTCATGCCTGTAATCCCAGCACTCAGAAGACAGGGGCAGGAGGATTGCTGTAAGTTCAAGGCTGGCCTGGGCTACATACTGAGTTCAGGGCCAGCCTGGACTGCAAAGCAAGATCCTGTTTAAAAAAAAAACACTAAAAAAAAGAAAGAAAATTGTCCTAACTGGTATCAAACCAAGGTCAGATCTTGAACGTGGGAAAAGCTGATTCCAAGTTACACTGGCACTAATCTCATCCAATCAAGTAAGTGCCCAATCTGAATTTCTTGATAACACTGTGTCACTGAGCAGGACTCTAGGCAAAATTTGGTTATGCTTTTTAAATTTTGTACTCCAAGTCAAAACTTTGGCCAAGAGTCAAATGATGGTAAAGTATTCTCCAGGGTCAATCATGGAGTAGTTGGCCAAGTTTTCAACAGAATACGTGATCTTCTCCCTCTATACATATGATTTGAAAATAATGAAACGCAGACAACATGGGCAGTATCTGAAGTCTCTAAAAATTCTTTAAAATGATGTTCTAAATTACTTCTTTGAATTACATTCTAAAAGTCTGAATTCATTACAGATACTTCCCTCACTGATGATGAGAAATAATGTCAATGTAGTGTTAATATAGGTCTGACTGCACCAAAATGAAATCACTTTTAGATTTATGGTAAAAGTCTTCAAGCAACTAAAGTAACCTAGAAATTATTAGAGCTGGATATGGTGTCATACACCTGTAATCCTCGCTATTTAGGCTGAGAGTAGGAGATCAAAGTTTGAGGCCACCCTGATAATTTCTCAAAATCTTATCTCAAAGAAAAAAGAAAAAAAGGAAAGGTTGGGATGTAGCCCAGTGGCAGAAAATATTAAAGGCTCTGGGTTCAATCCTTAGTATCACCAAAAGAAATTTTCTTTAAAAGAAAAAAAGGAAATTATTTGAATCTACACTTATCAATGGTGTCAAAATACTAAACAGGGTCCTACATAATTATCCCATAACATATATTCACACAGCCTATATTTTATCCTGTATCTTACCCTATATCTCATTATAAAATTAAAGTTTCATGCCACGAGTTATTTTGTTTTGTGTTTCATATATTTTATCCTGATTCTACAGAAAAGCAGTAACTTTGTAAAACATCACATTCTCAGGTTATCAGTAAAAATATACGTCACGCAGAATTACAGCCAAAGATACCTAAGTGCAAAGTTTACTTAAAATAATAGAATGCCACTGTTATAAATATAAGTACAACATCTGGATCCACATAACAAAGCTACTTCCATGTCCCAACAGATGGCCCACAGTAATAATAATTTGCTGATCTAGTTATAACAAATTCTATTAAATTAAAAATCCTGTACAACAGATGCCTTTTCTAATTTCACTGTAAGTCAATCTCTTTAACCAAGACTGTACTTTGGTTCTTATTTGTGCAATAAAATCAAGTTATCCCAATTAAGATCGTCAAAATTTGTGACAGCTGTTATAAAATGACACTGTGTATTTTCTGAGTTTTGCTGTAGAGAAAGTAAAGAAATGCATCCCTTTCTAGGTGAAAGGCTAACAGTTCAAAGCAGAAAAGAAAAACTCGTAGTTAAAGGAAGAGAGGTAAAAATGAGCATTAGCTGTCTTAAGCCCAGGTTTCCTGGTAGTGACTATGTGAAAAGTGAAATGACTAACAAAGCAAAAGTAAAGAGCAGTGAGAAAAGTGACTGATGAGCCAAGAGACTTACAGTACAAGAACAAACAGTAACAAGGTACCGGAATACCTAAACAACTTATATCTTTGTGTACCTCAATATTAGGCCCATATTTAAAGAGAAGGTGGATATATTATCTCAAGATAATTTTACTAAAATCTGATCTTCGTATTTCTGGTCCAGCTCTTATTTGAAACATTATCCTCTTTTAATTTATAATTAGTAAACAAAACAGTGCAGTGATTAAGAGTGTGAGTCTGAAAACTCACTGCAGGGGTTCAAATATTAGCGCTTACCACTACTTAGCTATGTACCTTTCACTGGATTATTTAACCCTTCTCTGCCCATTTCTTCATCTGTAAGACTTTGATGATAAAATCTACCTCTTATGGGTTGTGAGGATTATATAATGAAAGTATTTACATGATTTTTATACCAAGTTAGGTCTCAAAAAATGTGAACTACTATTATTTTATCACTACCACTATTATCATCTTTATTCTTATTAAAGTTCTGAGAGAAAAAACAAATATAAGGTGACTTGTCTAAAACATACAGCAAGTAACAAAATGTGCAAGTCTTTAAGTCTCAAAGAGTAATCACTAACATTCAATGACTACTCAAGTAAGTGATTCTTGTAAGTCTCTAGAAACTCATAGGGGGATCCTCCACATTAGAAACGCTGGACACAAGAGTGGAAATATCACAGACACAAACCAAGAATTATTTGCTCCAGTACTGCTTTGCTGACTTAAGTGCACAAGTCAAGTCACCCTAAACTTCAAACTGCTCCTATTAAGGTTATGGGGTTGTTGTGAGATCAAATAAGATAATCCATGAGAAAACACATCGAAACCATTAAAGCTCTTAATGTTCAGAGGCCTGTCTTACTCATTGTTATACACCTAATACCTACTGTTAGGGATGTATAGAAGAGGTTATAGTCAATAAGGAAACCCATAAGAGCCTATAATGTGAAGAATTGATGAAGGGGAGGAAATAAGAAACCCAAATGTCAACTGACAAATGGTCAAAACTGTAGTATATCAATTAGTGGAGTATTATTTGACAACAAAAAGGAACACTGATATATACATAACACAAATGATCCTTGAAATACATGTTATGCAAAAGCTAGATACAAAAGACTACGAAGTGAAACAGCATGATTCCCTTTACAGAAAATACACAGAACAGGCAAATCTATAGACATGGTAAGTATATTAGTGACTGCCTTGGATTGTGCATGTGTGCAGTAGGGGAGGGACTGCTAATGGATACAGAGCTTTGTCTCATGACACTGGGAACGGAGAACCCAGGGCCTCACAATGAGGCAGTACATTTTTAAATTTTGAAACAAGTCTCATTCAGTTGCTAGGCTGCCTAGGCTGGGTTCGAACTTGCTATCCTCCTGCCTCAGCTCCCAGTGATGGGATTACAGACATATGCCAAGTCTCTTTTAAAAACGGCATTTGAAAATCTGCTGTGGTTATGGTTGTCCTCCTCTATGAATGAACTAAAAATCATGTGTACTTTACATGAATGAGTTCTACAAAATGTGAATTTTATCTCAGTATGTAAAAGTGTTTAATCTTAAAAAGATTAAATTTAAGGGCCGGGGATTTAGCTCAGTGGTGCTGTGCCTACCTCACAAGCACAAGATCCTGAGCTCGATCCCCGGCGCTGCAAAATAAATAAATAAATAAATACATATTAAATTTAAGACAGAACTGCCAAATTATAAAATAACTACCTTGAAAACACTTTTTTGGGACATGGGGATACTGAGCTGTGACAGGTGAGCAAGACTGAGTCTGAAATAAGCATTAAAAGAAAATACTGAATATTACTACACCAAACTATTCCATCTCAACAGATCTTGTGAAAAACAGATCCAGTATGTTATTTTTCCTTTTAAAATTCTAAGATTAAAAAATTCTCTGATCTAGTTTAAGTCTTCATTATGGTCACTGTTTCTGAACTCAAAGACTGAATCCAGTGCTATCCATCACCCTGTGGGAAAATCTTCCTATCTTTGATTTCTGTGCCACTGATGCACTTCCTGATTCTTCTCTGAATGATTTAACTATTAGTCTATCATATGACTCAAAATTCCAAACCTCAAAGCTCTTTCTCCACTATACTACTTCCCTCCCAATACACATCCACTCCCATGTTTTTCTACCATCTATACTGTCCAGTCACTGCAAGATCTACATTTCTGATTATTCACTTACAAAATAATGACTAAATGCATAAGGTGCCCAAAGTCCTGGGTGATCAAATGACTTTATGATGCTTAAGTAAGATAAAACCCATGGTTTAGAAAAATGCTTGCCACGGAGTAACTTATTCAGTGTTAGCTTTTGTTTTATTCTCGATCAGTATCTTATATCAGGCCATCATCTTACTCCCAATTTCTACCAAATAAACCCTTTGTCCTTGAAAGAGCCTCCACTAACACCCTTAACAATCCCAAATTCACTTATTATTCACCAATATAGATCCCCTGTGACAGTCAAGACACTTCATTTTTTGTGCATTTCTCTACCTTTGCACATGTCCTCTCAATTTCCTGGAAAACCCTTATTCCACTTTGAAAATTTTTCTTACATGTTACATATACCTTTGACGTTGGTTGGACTGTTATCTGAAACAGGAGTTAAATGTTGTTTGGTGATTTTATAGATTGTTTGATTCTGGTTTTCTGAGACAAGGGCTCGCTGTGTAGTTCAGGCTAGCCTTGAACTCATAGTGATGTTCCAGCCTCTTTGGAGGCATGCACCACCACACTGTGATTCAAATGTACATGCTGCTCCATCAACACAACAAACTTCTGTTCCTCTTTCCACAAAAGCTGAAGCTTTTGAGGACACCATATTTTAGTCCCCATGATTCTTCCTAAGACTACTTCATAAACAGGTAAGCCAGTACTTTGCAGAAGTACACTACCCCAAATGCTGACTAACTTACTAAAAAATGTTTCAGACTCTATCAAGACATTCACTACTTTCTGTTGTCCCACCCATACTTAGCATAATGAAAACAGACAGAATCTGTATTTAAGTACTTTTATTTTACACAAAAGAAAGAAACTATATTCTAACAATTATACGTGACAGAAGGAAATAAAACAATTCAAAATGTACTGCTCTCAGGTTGAACACCAGTAATCCCAGCACCCTGGAAGGCTGGGCTGGATTATCCCAAGATCAAGCTTAACCTGGCCAATTTAGCAAAACTTTGTCTCAAAATAAAAACAATTCTAAAAGCTGAGATGTAATTCAATGAGAAAGCTCTGGGTTCAATCTTCAGTAACACACACATACACACACATACTTTTTAAAATTCATCTTCAAAAACACTACATTATGTGTAAAACAAGTAACAGAATGCTAGCAATTAGATAACCTAAAGACTGACTTTGTAACAGTGTAATTTATTTCACCCAAACGAATAAACTAATAAAGCCAAAATAAACATGCTTTGGGCTCATCCAAAAAACACCTCATAAAAGATTAAGAAACTTCTCAGTATCTTCAGTAGCACAAAGCCAAGAACAAGATTCTGTGACTCCAACAGAAAACCAAAAAGGAAGATATAATTCCTCAGATTTACCTAAACGCTAAACAATTCAATCTCATCTGTATACCCTACCAAGTCAAGAAAGGAGAGAGTTACTGATTTTCTCTAATTATGCATTGAGGTCTAGAAGGAATAAAAGGTTTCTCTCACTCCTCTTTCCCTGTAAGGAGAGCAATCGGTGGTCTCAAAAAAGGCAAACATAAGTTGAGGGAAACCTTAACCTAGGAAGGACATTAAGAAAAAAAAAAAAAAACTACACAAAACACATCTTTCTAGGGCCGCACGGTACTCAACAGCAAAGTGAAATAAAAGGACTTCCACAAGCGGTAAGCAGGTGAAGCTACTACTACCCTGCAAAAAGCATTGTGTATATAACACAATTATATGTCATGCACACTTCTTCACAAGGGAACAAAATACAGTAAAAGGAAAAAATGCAGACAAGTAACTGTTAGGATATAAGACAAGAAATACAAACCCTGGCTCTACTCATTCAGGAGTCCAGCTAGGAATAGCACAGACGTATACTGCAGCAATCCAGAAGGGAAACCCTTTGCCAACCACACATACAAAAAGTAGAAGAAAAGCGAAAACTATACACATCAAAGCTCCAGTAGCAAGAATTCACCCGCTTTTTAGGATTAGGTAGTAAAGAGAACATGAAGAGGTAATGGGAGATGAGGAAAAATGTCAGAGACTAAGCCCTGCTGTGTTCCCTACTGATCTCAATTTCAGAGTATACAACTCTTGATTCTTTCACTTAACCTACCGTGGGCCTCTGCAAAGCAAACTGAGCCTGACACCTTTCACGCCACACGTAGGAAATCACAGAGGAAAAACTATGCCGTTAACCTCTCCTCACCAGCTGCAAAAATGGAGGGGGTAGGGGGACGGACACCCTACCACGTGGGCAGGATGCAACACACAGAACACTAACACGTCCGCATGGAACGGCCGCCTTTGCCTTCATGCCAGCAAAGGGCACAGCGACAGGATGGGCGGGAACGCAGGCCCCTCGCAAGGGCCGCCTCAACACGAAGGGCACCCCGAAGGCGCAAGGTACTAACCGCCTTCAGGGCCGAAAAGCGCCCACGAGCTAGAAAGGGAGAACTTGCCTCGCGCCGGGTCGGGGGTAGCCCGGACAAGGGCGCGAGGCACGGGCAGGAGTGCTCAGACTCGGCGCCCCAGGGATCCACGTCCGGTTCCCCCAGCCCCACCTGGGGGAGGGGCGGGAGGCGCGGAGCCACCGCTCCCCAGCTGAGGGGCAGCAGCAGCTGAGAGGCGTCGCGGGGGAGGGAGGTCCCCAAAGCTCGCGGGCCGCCGGGGCCCGGCCCGGGCCTGCTCCGAGCCCCCGCCCCGCCCCGCCCGCCGCTCACGGCGCGGCGCGCGGCGGCAGGGAAGGGAGAGGACGTCTCGCGGAGGGCAGCCCCTGCCTCGGTCCCGGGAGATGCCCCAGCCCCGCCTCCTCGCCCGCCGCCCCGGCCCGGTCGCGAGGGCGGCGGGCACTCACCTCAGGCTGCGCAGGCCGGGACGGCCCGGCCGAGCCCCCGGCCGCTGCGTGCAACTCCGCCCCCCGCGAAAGGTCCCAACGGCGCCTGTTGCGAGCCGCCAGGGCCCGAAGCAGCGCCGAGAGCAGCGGCGGCAACGGGAGCAGCCAACATCCGGGACCGCGCACCCGGAACTACTTACCTACCCGCACCCCACGCCCCCGCCTCCCCCGCCTCCCGCGACGTCGCCGCGCCACCGTGCCGGCGTCTGGGCGTCAGGGCGCGCGGACGAGTGCGCGGGATGCCTCCGCGGGGACAAATAGTGCCCTGGGGTCCACGCCGCTCTGTCTCCGCTCAGCTCAGTGCAACAATTGCGGCCCGCAGTTTCGAGGGACTTGGGTCTCTGCGCCGCACAGGAACGTTTGGGGAGTGAGGGTGGCAAAAGCTGCCCCGCAATGGACGATGACAAGAACCACTTGCTCGTACCCTTTCCAAGGGGCTCAAGCATCACAGGAATGTCGCGTCGGTCCCCCCCCCATCCCGTCGCCTTCCAACGTTTGCCATCTCCATGTAGCACCTTAGTCTTACCTAGAAACCAGGCTCCATTTCTGACCTGGCAAACCAAGGGGGCTACAGGCCTCCACCAAGACAGAAGTGAACCTGCCGTCAAGACACTCTTATTTCAAAACCTCACCAGGTCCGGGTTCTGGGCCCACCTCTGCGGTGGCCTTTGTTTTGCCTAGTCATACTTTCTCTCTACCTTAAATAAAGGACTTGAAACTAATGGTCCTTCTGACTCTCAGGTCCACTGTCCAGGTTATAGTCCTGCTATTAACAGGTGGAGCATGAAGAAAGGTAGTTTGGACACCTGTTGGACTTTGAAACTTACTTCTACGTCAGTCTTCACTGATTCTCTGAACTATTAGCACTGATATTCTTCCCAGTAATTTCACATTTAACTATGTGTATTATTTACTGTTGTTTCATAAACGATGGTCTCATTCTCCGAACAGCACTAAATACACTTGAATTCAGAGATGTTTTATATTTGGATACTGGGGCATTCTTTAGATGAATGCGAGGTTGATCAGATGAGAGGATTGAAAGAGGCCCAGGTGACTTTGCCTTGGAAGCCTTTTTTTTTTTTTTATCTCAATGGGATCAAAGACCTCCCATATTTAAAGGTGTGAACGCTCCATTCCTTCCACAAATACTGAGCCAATGCCAAGCATCTCCATACCCTGCATCCTGAGGGAGAATACAAAGTACTAACATACTCCTTTTCTAGATAGTACTCTATAGCAAGATTCTGAAGATTCATTCACTCATTCGTCCAACCTATACTTGCCAATCCCTACTAGGCTTGCCTGATATTGCCTTAGTGCTCAAGATGTATCAGTGAGTACGAGAGAGAAAAATGTTCTCCCTCTTGGAGCTTTCATTCCAGTATGAGAACAAAGGTGAGACACAGAGAGTTATGAAGTGTGTTAGATGTTGAATGCTGTAGCAAAAATTAAGGTAGGAGTTATGTGGAATCCTGGAAGAAGAGATGGTGCAATGCTAAATAGAGCTATTGGGGTGAGCTCCATTTATAACATGAATTTAATCAAACTTGAAGGAATGGGGGTGCATACCTGAAAATGTTAGAAATAGTGAAGAGGCCGGGACAGTTGGAAAATAAGATTGGAAGATCCGACAAAAAAGGGAGTCTTGTAGGCCATTATAAGGATCTTGACTAAAAATCACTCTAACTTGTTAAGAGCAGATACAGCGGATTCTTGATTTACAAACTCCATTTGTTATCAAAGTCATAACTCATGTTGGTCAACCGAAGGTTCTGTCTCCTCTGCACAGCCTTCAAAATCTCTCTCCTGTATAGAGGCTGATCTCAGTGTTCTCCGAGAGACATTGGTCCAGGATTTCTTAATTAGCTCCACACAGGAAAGGCTACTCAGTACACATAATAATGTTTCTTCCAGAACTCTTTAAGGGTTAGATCTGTACCTGACCACCTGGAAACACAAGCAGCTGGCGTTCAAGTTGTAATTCAAGATCATTTTTAAGTTAAAAGTAAAATTCCAGTTGTAACCCTAGATGTTCATATATCAGGCTGGTCATAACTCAAAGGTCCACGAATACTAGGACAGTGGGAGACACTGGTGGCTTCATGTCCCGGGGTAGGATGGCCCAGGATGGCAGCAGTGAGGAGGTTAGATAAGATATGGGTTGTATACTTTAAGAACTCATAGTCTGGTGGGAAGCAAGTGGATTATATAATTACAATATACTGTGATAAGGAAAAAAAAGTACCCTCAATAGCAGATCAATTTTGCCGGCTTTCTTGAGAGAGGGTAGACATTCCTAGAGCTCCAGTTTGTTAAGGGAATTGGAAATTCCTGGTTTTTGCTGTTCTACTGGGTGGATCCTGAATAACAAAGAAACACTGGCCTTCTTCCCAGTCTTTGATGTCTCAAAGCCCACTTTCCTCTGACTGGGCTATAGATAGAACAGTCAGAACAATATGGATCCTGTATTTAAGGAGAGGGACAAAGTTATGTTCCCCCATTTGA